>CAUYQU010040152.1:0-29899 GCA_963574635.1 Cheracebus regulus | reverse complement strand
TTATTTATTTTATCAAAAGGTGCTTCTTCAAGGAGGATACTATTGTGCTCCTTATGAAAGGAAATTAACATAGGTGTTTGTTAATATAACTTCTACAAGTGTGTTTGAGGCTGTTGACTTCTTTCACATATAGCAAATTGCTTACTTATTACATTAATGTTAGTACAACATACAATTTATCAGACAGGAAATTTTAAAAGCTGAATTGACACAAACGGAACATAGCAGCTGGCTTACGATAATTACTTAGGGCTATGGGGAAATGTTCAAAACAGCCTAAAAACTGGAAAAAGTGTAATTCAGTACTTTAATTCTTGTATGTGTGCTTTTCCCTAAGCTCTGCTCTAATCCCGACCCAGAAATCCTTTGATAACAGTCTTGCTTTTTATTGAAATTGTTCATTTAACTTCTGCAAAATAATTGCTGATTACATTTTTTCTGTGACTCTATGATTTAAAAAAAAAAATTAGGCTACTGCATGATGTTTCTTAAAGTTTTACTTCCTATGTTTTCTTTTTCTAACCATCCAAAATGGACACCGGACTTTATATCCTTGATGATTTTACTCAGTAACTTCATGGTTTTTCTCGTTTTTTTTCGGTAGTTGAAGTTTCCTTTCAACTACCTCTTATTTTTCTTATCTTAGACCCATAAATGCTTTTAGCTACCAAGAGAAGGAACATCGGGAGGAGTTCAGCTGGGGACAGTCGAAGAATCAGCCACTGGATGGCCAAACTCCATGGAAAGATCCTCTTCCCACTCCCTCCCCTTTCCACCTCCCCATCCATCCTATGTAAAGCCATCTACACCACCCAATAAAACCCCCACATTCACCGTCCTTCAAGTCAGTGTATCATCTGACTCTTCCGGGACACTGGACAAAAGCTTGGGATACAGAAAGCTGGCACACTGGCCCTCTACTCTTGCAAAAAGGCAGAAGGTCCACTGAACTTGTTAACACTTAAGCCTTCCACAGGATGACAAGGCTAAAGGAGTGCACTATAATACATGCGCACTTGGGCTTAGGGAGTCACAGGCTCCCACTCCTGGACACTGTTGTGGGGCCGGAGCCCAGCACCTGGGTCCTGCACCTTTTCATCTTCATGCTCCCTGTCCCATAACAGATTTGAGCAGCAGTAGTGACCAAACAGACCAGCCACAGCCCTGTTGCACGTCCTGTAAGGGGGGTCAGGGAACTCATCTGTTTCACTAATTAGCACGATAGCTGAGGTCATGGGCTCTGGGCTTAGCCTGAGTTCAGATCCTAACTTTTTGTCTCCTACTAGCTATATGATTTAAGGGCATTAGTTACTTTTTCTAGTGCCTATCTACTTTCACTTTGCTCAATCTTGAGTGTGCTATGATCTCTGACTCTTACCATCCCTGTTTACTGACACCTAGAGCTGTTCTGTGTTAGGTGGCTGATGGAGGGTTAGATAATTCTCTCCCATATAAATAACCAATGAATTCACACTATTCAGTCAGCAAGTGTGACAGGAGACTCAAGTTTCAGCTTAGTGTTTCTCTTAATCCTAGAGAGCTATGGCTCCTGCCCCTTACATGGAATCTCATGAGTAGAAACAAAAGCAGCTATAATCAGCATATATTATTTGATGTTTTTAAGGCTACATTTTGTACTTCTGTGAATATAAAAGGTAACTTATTTAATTATCACAGTAAATAATCTGTGAGGTAAATAAAATATAATCCCATTTTATGGAAGAGTAAAGTCAAATGTAAAACAGTTATTTATACAATATCACTGGAGCCAAGACATGAACCTACATAGTTCCTGACCCAGTGGGGTTGTCAGAGGTGTTTGAACCAGAGCAACTTCATCTTGAATAGGAGCTGGGTAAAATAAGGCTGAGACTGACAGGGCTGCATTCCCAGACAGTTAAGGCATTCTAAGTCAAAGGATGAGATAGAAGGTCAGCACAAGGTATAGGTCATAAAAAACTTGCTGATAAAACAGGCAGTAAAGAAGCCAGCTAAAAGCCACCAAAACCAAGATGGCCACAAGAATGATCTCTGGTCATCCTCACTGCTACACTCCCACCAATGCCATGACAGTTTACAAGTGCCATAGCAATGTCAGGAAATTACCCTAAAAAGGGGAGGCATGAATAATTTACTCCTTGTTTAGCATATTACCAACAAATAACCATAAAAATAGGCAACCAGCAGCCCTTAGGGCTGCTCTGTCTATAGAGTAGCCATTCTTTTATTCCTCTACTTTCTTAATAGACTTGCTTTCACTTTTACTCTATGGACTTGACCTGAATTCTTTCTTGGTGAGATCCAAGAACCCTCTCTTGGGGTTTGGATCCAGGCCTCTTTCCTGTAACAGGGTCACTTTCTTCCTGCCTGTTGGCAGAAGATGAAATTTTCCATCGCCAAATGTTTGTCTTCCCTGGATTTAAGCTAGTCTAACCTGCCTTAAGGTTAGAAATTCAGGTTGAGAAGTTAATGAATGCATTTGTATTTTGTATTTATGTGTATAAAGTATAAAACTTTATATGTGAGGACCCCAGAGGAGAATGAGATTCTGGAAACTTGGATAGGTAAGTGAAGGTCTCCTGGACTTTAGCCTGAGTCTGAAAGGTAAATAGAGGTTGGTTCCCTAGAGAAACGAGATGAAAGAATGTAACAATGAGGTGGGCACGGCAGCCAAAGTAAAGAGACAGATGAGGGCCTTTAATGGTAATGGTAGTAGTTGAGGCCACAGCTGTGCTAATCACTGCTCATGTATTTAAACTTGTTTAATCCCTACATAAACCTATGAATTCTGAGCTATCATTATCCGCTTTACAAATGAAGTAACTCAAACCAGAAAAGTTTAGTCTATCTATGTCACACTATTGGTAAGTGATTGCATCAGCCTAAACTCTGCAAGCTGTCTCCTTCCAGAGCCCCAGGGGATATGGCTGAAAAGTAATTAGAATTACACAGTAAAAGAATTTGAATACTTTGAATACAGAGTAGTGTAATGTGATGGTTAATTTTATGTCTTAACTTCACTGGGTTAAAGGATATCCAGAAAGCTGGTTAAACATTATTTCTGGGTGTGCCTGAGAGGATGTTTCCAGAAGAGATAAACATTTGAATCAGTAGTCTGAGTAGGGAGAAATTTGCTCTCACCAGTATGCGTGGCATTACCCAGTCCATTGAGGGCCTAGAAAGAATAAAGCTATGGGGGGAGAGTGAATTCACTTTCTTCTGGAGCTGAGACAGCCATCTTCTGCCTCAGACATCCAAGCCCCAGGTTCTCAAGCCTTCAGACCCTGGGGCTTATACCAGTGCTTCCCCAACTCTCCAACACACACCACTGGCTTTCCTAGTTCTCCAACTTGCAGATGGTAGATCATGAGATTTCTCAGCCTCCATAATCATGTGAATCAACTGCCAAAATAAATCTCTTATCTACTTATCTATGGGTATAGAATAGACATATATGTACACATATCCTATTGGTTCTGGTTCTTTGAAGAATCCACGCTAATACATCCAGTCTTCTGGACTGGACCCATACATCAAAGGAATCATGCTCTAATGACAGAGTTACAGACCTTAACAGTTGGAAGGTGGAAGAGAATTTTCTTCTTGGGGAAGGGAGGGTGCTTTTCTTCCCCACTTTTCACAGCAAGCCAGTCTTTACGTTCCAAATGTTATAGCCCTGCCTTCAGGGTGACTACATAATACTTGAAAGGAATGGTTTATGTGACCAGCACAAATTTCTCATTTTAGAACCAAACTAGAATTAAACACTCATATAAGTCTATATAAAGAAAGTAGAGGCCAGGCGTGGTGGCTCATGCCTGTAATCCCAGCATTTTGGGAGGTGAAGGCAGGTAGATCACCTGCGGTCAGGAGTTTTGAGACCAGCCTGGCCAACATGGTGAAACTCTGTCTCTACTAAAAATACAAAAATTAGCCAGGCATGGTGTGGTGGCAGGCACCTGTAATCCCAACTACTCAAGAGGCTGAGGTGGAAGTTGCAGTGGGCCCAGATTGTGCCACTGGGTGACAGAGCGAGACTCCATTTCAAAAAACAACAAAAAAAGTAGAGACTAGTGATTCAGCATGACCATGATCGTGGCTCTGTATTCTAAGGCTCCTTCTGCCATAAAATTGTTATCTTAGTTCTCTAACTCAAAGACAAATTCACAATCTCAGCCACACCTGCTGTTAAGATGAGCATATACAAAGATCAGGACAGTTCTGTTTATTAGTTTTACCTTTAAATTGTCAGATAGCATCTTATGGGACAGTCACTGAAGTTCTCTGCCCAGCTGAAGGGAAGGCATTTGACCCAAGTTAAAGCAATTATTTGCTCCATTCTTGGAATATGAATCTTGAACTGAGGAATAAAGGACAGAAAACTAATCAATCTGACAGGCGGCATCTGCCCATGTACTTCTTGCTATGAGATGTCTTTCTAGGCGCCAGGATAGCCTTTGTTCTGGTCCCATTATCCAGCCTCCTAGCCATTCTGTCACCCCTGATATCCTTCAGATATATTTTTTCTTGTTTAAGATGGCCAGAGGGACTTACTATAGATTATGCCGAAGAACCAAACTGAAACAGAAACCTTCAGTGCCTCCCAAATTCCCTCTTGGAAAGCAGCTATGCTTTTATTTATTGTGTGGAAAACCTAAAAGATCTCAAAAAGTTATATAGCCCTTAGCTCTTTCTTTAAGATGTGTATTCAGTCTGGATGGTTTGATGCTTTTTTTCCTAGGGTTATAAATAAATATTTTCTAAATACATTAAACTTGAGTTTTCTTCTTTCTCTTTTGCCAGCTAGTCCTCCATTCAAGCAGGTAAAACCCACTGCAGGAGCTCATGTCTGCTGTCATTTAAACAGTCTTTGAAAATAATATAAAATAAATATAATAGTACAGTTATATTGGAAATATCAGCTTTTATTTGCTACTTTAGAGAAATTAAGCAATCAAAATTTATATATCTTAAATAAGTATTTGTAAAGGTCATGGGAATGGATAGGTCATCAATAGAGACCATAATCTAATATTAAAAAAAATTCAAACAGATCTATGTCACAGAACAAATCATCAAAGAATGAGCAATAGCATGGATCAGTACATTGTGGTATCTGTGGATAATGGGATAGTCTACAGCAATGAATGTGACCATCTACAAGGAATTGCAATCGTAAGGATGAATATGGTGTGAAAGAAGCCAGACACCAAAGTTTATGTTCTTTTTTTTGGACGGAGTATTGCACTGTTGCCCGAGTGGTCTTAAGTGCAGTGGTGCAATCTCGGCTCACTGCAACCTCTGCCTCCCAGGTTCAAATGATTCTCCTGCCTCAGCCTCCTGTGTAGCTGGGATTACAGGCGCCCATCACCATGCCCAGCTAATTTTTTGTATTTTTTGGAGAGACAGGGTTTCACCATGTTGGCCAGGCTGGTCTGATCTTGAACTCCTGACTTCATAATTCACCCACCTCAGCCTCCCAAAGTGCTGGGACCACAGGCATGAGCCACTGCGCCCAGCCCATTTACGTTCTTTATGAATCTTTATATAAGGCTCAAGACCAGGCCAAACTAAACTATGATATTAGAAGTTAAGAGAATAGTTAACTTTAGACAGGTGCAGTAGTGATTAAGAGGGGGTATATAAAGGTCTTTGGGGTGCTGGAATAGTTTATTTCTTGACCTGGGTGGTGGTTGTGTTATATTTTATTATAAAGCATTAAGCTGAATATTTATATTTTGTGCACTTTTCTGTATATGTATTTTAATGGAAAAAAGTTGAGTATTAAGGGGAAAGGCAGTATCTTCTATTCTTGGTTTTAAAGAAAAATCTTGGTCACCTGGCATTGGTGATCTTAAGGCACTTATTACAGAGAACTCAACAAGTTTGTCTTCTTTACTGTTCTCTTGCCTTCCTTTTCATTTACCTTCTTCTCTGTCAACACCTTTCTAAAAACATGTTGCTCCTGCTCAAGAACACAATATGAGTAGTTAGCACAATCTTCAGGATTTACTGATTGGTTACAGCCTCAACTTTGAGATCCAATTAGCTAGTTCAAATGTAATTATATTATTCAACTAGTTATTTGTGAGTAAAGTTGGATAATGCTCTCATTGTATGCAACACCAGGGAACTGACAGTTGTTTGAAATGTTCAATTTTACATTTCCCAACTTGGAGTTGTTTAATTATACAATTATAAAGAGGTTTCAGCATGTGCTCTCTTTTTTTGCCTTTTTAAAAAAATTTATGTATTGTACTGTAAGTTCTGGGGTACACGTGCAGATCGTGCAGGTTTGTTACATAGGTATACACATGCCATGGTGGTAGTTTGCTGCATCCATCGCCCCGTCATTTACATTAGGTATTTCTCCTAATGCTATCCCTCCCCAATCCCCCCACCCCTGCTTTTCCTTCTCTACGCCCCAACCCCCCAGGCCCTGGTGTGTGATGTTCCCCTCCCTGTGTCTGTGTGTTCTCATTGTTCAACACCCACTTATGAAGGAGAACATGGGGTGTCTGGTTTTGTTCCTGGGTCACTTTGCTGAGAATGATGGTTTCCAGTTTCATCCATGTCCCTGCAAAGGACATGAACTCATACTTTTTTATGGCTGCATAGTATTCCACGGTGTATATGTGCCACATTTTCTTTATCCAGTCTATCATTGATGGGCATTTGGGTTAGTTCCAAGTATTGTGAACAGTGCCACAGTAAACATACATGTGCATGTGTCTTTATAACTGAATGATTTCTAATCCTTTGAGTATATACCCCATAATGGGATTGCTGTGTAAAATGGTATTCCTGGTTCCAAATCCTGGAGGAATTGCCACACTGTCTTCCACAATAGTTGAATTAATTTACACTCCCACCAACAGTGTAAAAGCGTTCCTATTTCTCCACATACTCTCCAGCATCTGTCTCCTGATTTTTTAATGATCACCATTCTGACTGGTGTGAGGTGATATTTCAATGTGGTTTTGATTTGCATTTCTCTAATGACCAGTGATGATGAGCTTTTTTTCATATGTTTGTTGGCTGCAAAAATGTCTTCTTTTGAGAAGTGTCTTCATATCCTTTGCCTACTTTTTGCTGAGTTGTTTTTTTCTTGTAAATTTGTTTAAGTTCTCTGTAGATTCTGGATATTAGCCCTTTGTCAGATGGGTAGATTGCAAAATTTTTTCTCATTCTGTTGGTTGCTGTTTCACTCTATTGATAGTTTCTTTTGCTGTGCAGAAGCTTTTAAGTTTAATGAGATCACATTTGTCATTTTGGCTTTTTTTTTGCCATTGCTTTTGGTGTTTTAGTCATGAAGTCCTTGGCCATGCCTATGTCCTGAATAGTACTGCCTAGGTTTTCTTCTAGAATTTTTATGGTGTTAGCGCTCATGCTTAAATCTTTAATCCATATAGAGTTAATTTTTGTACAAAGTATAAGGAAGGGGTCCAGTTTCGGTTTTCTGCATATGGGTAGCCAGTTTTCCCAACATCATTTATTAAACAGGGAATCCTTTCCCCATTGCTTGTTTTTGTCAGGCGTGTCAAAGATCAGATAACTGTAGATGTGTGGTCTTATTTCTGAGTTCTTTATTCTGTTCCATTGGTCTATATCTCTGTTTTGGTACTAGTACCAGGCTGTTTTGATTACTGTAGCCTTGTAGCATAGTTTGAAGTCAGGTAGCATGATGCTTCCAGCTTTGTTTTCTTTTTGCTTAGGATTGTCTTGGCTATGTGGGCTCTTTTTTGGTTTAATATGAAATTTAAAGTAGTTTTTCTAATTCTGTGAAGAATGTCAATGGTAACTTGATGGGAATAGCATTGAATCTATAAATTACTTTGGGCAGTATGGCCATTTTCATGGTATTGATTCTTCCGACCCATGAGCATGGAATGTTTATCCACTTGTTTGTGTCCTCTCTTATTTCCTTGAGCAGTGGTTTATAGTTCTCCTTGAAGAGGTCCTTCGCATCCCTTGTAAGTTGTATTCCTAGGTAGTTTATTCTCTTTGTAGCAATTGTGAATGGGAGTTCACTCACGATTTGGCTCTCTGTTCAACTATTATTGGTGTATAGGAATGCTTGTGATTTTTCCACATTGATTTTGTATCCTGAGACTTTGCTGAAATTGTTTATTACCATAAGGAAATTTTGGGCTGAGACAATTGGATTTTCTAAATAGACAATCATGTCATCTGCAAACAGAGACAATTTGACTTCCTCTCTTCCTATCTGAATACACTTTATTTCTTTCTCTTGCCTGATTGCCCTGACCAGAACTTCCAATATTATGTTGAATATGACTGGTAAGAGAGGGCATCCTTGTCATCCATTGCACTGGTTTTCAAGGGGAATGCTTCCAGCTTTTGCCCATCCAGTATGATATTGGATGTGTGTCTGTCATAAATAGCTTGGATTATTTTGAGATATATTCCATCATTACCTAGTTTACTGAGAGTTTTTAGCATGAAGGGGTGTTGAATTTTATCAAAGGCCTTTTCTGCATCTATTGAGATAATCTGTGGTTTTGTCATTGGTTCTGTTTATGTGATGGATTACATTTACTGATTTGTATATGTTGAACCAGACTTGCATCCCAGGGATGAAGCTGACTTGATTGTGGTGAATAAGGTTTTTAATGTGCTGCTAAATTCAGTTTGCCAGTATTTTATTGAAGATTTTCACGTTGATGTTTATCAGGGATATTGGCCTGAAATTTTATTTTTTTGTTGTGTCTCTGCCAGGTTTTGGTATGAGAATGCTGCTGGACTCAGAAGATGAGTTAGGAAGGAGTCCCTCTTTTTCTATTGTTTGGAATAGTTTCAGAAGGAATGATACCAGCTCCTCCTTATACCTCTGCTAGAATTCAGCTGTCAGTCTGTCCAGTTCTGGGCTTTTGTTGATTGGCAGGTTATTAATTACTGCCTCTTTTCAGAACTTATTGGTCTATTCAGGGATTTGACTTCTTCCTGGTTGAGTCTTGGGAGGGTGTATGTGTCCAGGAATTTATCCATTTCTTCTAGATTTTCAAGTTTATTTGCATAGAGATGTTTATATTATTCTCTGATGGTAGTTTGTATTTCTGCGGGATCAACGGTGATAATCCGTTGATCATTTTTTATTATGTCTATTTGATTCTTCTCTCCTTTCTTCCTTATTAGTCTGGCTAGTGGTCTATATATTTTCTTGATCATCTTCAAAAAACAAGCTCCTGGATTCATTTTTTGAAGGGTTTTTCATGTCTCTATCTCCTTCAGTCCTGCTCTGATCTTAGTTATTTCTTGTCTTCTGCTTTTGAGTGTGTTTGATCTTGCTTCTCTAGTTCTTTTCATTGTGATGTTAGGGTGTCGATTTTAGATCTTTCCTGCTTTCTCCTGTGAGCATTTAGTGCTATAAATTTCCCTCTAAACACTGCTTTGGCTGTGTTCCAGAGACTCTGGTACATTGTGTCTTTGTTATCATTGGTATCAAAGAACTTACTTATTTCTGCCTTAATTTCGTTATTTACCCAGTAGTCATTCAGGAGCAGATTGTTCAGTTTCCATGTAGTTGTGGGGGTTTGAGTGCATTTCTTAATCCTGAGTTCTAATTTGATTGCACTGTGGTCTGAGAGACTGTTTGTTACAATTTCCATTCTTTTGCATTTGCTGAGGAGTGTTTTACTTTCAATTATGCAGTTGATTTTAGAATAAGTGTGATGTGGTGCTGAGAAGAATGTATATTCAGTTGATTTGGGGTGGAGAGTTCTGTAGATGTCTATTAGGTCCGCTTGGTCCAGAGCTGAGTTCAAGTCCTGAATATCCTTGTTAATTTTCTGTCTTGTTGATCTGTCTAATACTGACAACAGGGTGGTAATATCTCCCACTATTGTTGTGTGGGAGTCTAAGTCTCTTTGTAGGTCCCTAAGAACTTGCTTTATGAATCTGGATGCTCCTGTATAGGGTGCATATATATTTAGGATAGCTATCTCTTATTGCATTGATCCCTTTACCATTATATAATTGCCCTTCTGTCTTTTTTTTTTTTATCTTTGTTGGTTTAAAGTCTGTTTTATCAGAGACTAGGATTGCAATCCCTGCTTTTTATTATTATTATAATTATTATTATTATTATTATTTATTTTTTTTTTTTGAGATGGAGTCTTGCTCTTGTCACCCAGGCTGGAGTACAGTGGTGCAATCTCGGCTCACTGCAACCTCTGCCTCCCAGTTTCAAGTGATTCTCCTGCCTCAGCCTCCCAGTAGCTGAGACTACAGGCATGTGCTACCACACCTGTCTAATTTTTTGTATTTTTAGTAGAGATAGGGTTTCACTGTGTTAGCCAGGATGGTCTCAATCTCCTGACCTCATGATCCACCTGGCTTGGCCTCCCAAAGTGCTCGGATTACAGGCGTGAGCCACTGTGCCCAGCCAACCCCTGCTTTTTTTTTTTTTTTTTTTTTTTTTTTGCTTTCCATTTGCTTGATAAATATTCCTCCATCACTTTATTTTAAGCTTATGTCTGTCTTTGCATGTGAGATGGGTTTCCTGAATACAGCACACTGATGGGTCTTGACTGTTTATCCAATTGGCCAGTCTATGTCTTTTAATTGTGGCATTTAGCCTGTTTACATTTAAGGTTAATATTGTTATGTGTGAATTTGATCATGTCATTATGATGCTAGCTGGCTATTTTGCCTATGAGTTTATATGGTTTCTTCATAGTGTTGATGGTCTTTATAATTTGGTAGGTTTTTACAGTGGCTGGTACTGGTTTTTTCTTTCCATATTTAGTGCTTCCTTCAGGAGCTCTTGTAAGGCAGGCCTGGTAGTGACAAAATCTCTCAGCATTTGCTTGTCTGCAGAGAATTTATTTCTCCTTCATTTATGAAGCTTAGTTTGGCTGGATATGAAATTCTGGGTTGAAAATTCTTTTCTTTAAGAATGTTGAATATTGGCCCCCACTCTCTTCTGGCTTGTAGGGTTTCTGCAGAAAGAGCTGGTGTTAGTCTGATGAGCTTCCCTTTGTGGGTAACCCAAACTTTCTTTCTGACTGCCTTTAACATTTTTTTCTTCATTTCAACCTTGGTGAATCTACTGATTATGTGTCTTGGGGTTGCTCTTCTTGAGGAGTATCTTTGTGGTGTTCTCTGTATTTCTTGAATTTGAATGTTGGCCTATCTTGCCAGATTGGGGAAGTTCTTCTGGATAGTATCTTGAGGAGTGTTTTCCAACTTGGTTCCATTCTCCTCGTCACTTTCAGGTACACCAATCAAATGTAGGTTTGGTCTTTTCACATAGTCCCATATTTCTTGGAGGCTTTGCTTGTTCCTTTTCATTCTTTTTTCTCTAATCTTGTCTTCATGCTTTATTTCATTAAGTTGATTTTCAATCTTTGATATTCTTTCTTCTGCTTGATCAATTCAGCTATTGATACTTGTGTATGCTTCACGAAGTTCTCATGCTGCGTTTTTCAACTCCAACAGGTCATTTATGTCTTCTCTAAACTGGTTATTCTAGTTAGTAGTTCCTCTAACCATTTTTCAAGGTTCTTAGCTTTCCTACACTGGTTAGAACATGTTCCTTTAGCTGAGAAGAGTTTGTTATTACCTACCTTCTGAAGCCAACTTCTGTCAATTTGTCAAACTCATTCTCCATCCAGTTTTGTTCCCTGCTGGTGAGGAGTTGTGATCCTTTGGAGAAGAGGCATTCTTGTTTTTGGCGTTTTCAGCCTTTTTGCGCTGGTTTTTCCTCATCTTCTTGGATTTACCCACCTTTAGTCTTTGATGTTGGTGACATTCAGATGGGGTCTCTCTGTGGATGTCCTTTTTGTTGATGTTGATTCTATTCTTTTCTGTTTGTTAGTTTTCCTCCTAACATTCAGGTCCCTCTGCTGCAGGTCTGCTGGAGTTTGCTGGAGATTCACTCCAGATCCTGTTTGTCTGGGTATCACCACTGGAGGCTGCAGAACAGCAAAGATTGCTGCCTATTCCTTCCTCTGGAAGCTTCATCCCAGAGGGGCACCTGCAAGATGCAAGCTGGAGCTCTCCTGTATGAGGTGTCTGTTGACCCCAGCTGGGAGGTTTCTCTTAGTCAGAAGGCACAGTAGTCAGGGACCCACTTGAGGAAGCAGTCTGTCACTTAGCAGAGCTCAAGTGCTGTGCTGGGAAATGTGCTGCTCTCTTTAGAGCCGGCAGGCAGGAACATTTAAGTTCGCTGAAGCTGTGCCCACAACCACCCCTTCCCCTAGGTGCTCTGTCCCAGGAAGATGGGAGTTTTATCTATAACCCCTGACTGGGGCTGCTGCCTTTCTTTCAGAGATGCCCTGCCCAGAGAGAAGAAATCTAGAGAGGCAATCTTGCTACAGCAGCTTTGCCAAGCTGTGGTGTGCTCCACCCAGTTCGAACTTCCCAGCAACTTTGTTTACACTGTGAGGGGAAAACTGCCTACTCACTCTTCAGTAATGGCAGACATCCCTCTCCCCACCAAGGTCAAGCATCCTAGGTTGACTTCAGACTGCTGTGCTGGCAGTAAGATTTCAAGCCAGTGGATCTTAGCTTGCAGGGCTCCATGGGGTAGAATCCACTGAGCTAGACTACTTGGCTCCCCAGTTTCAGCCCCTTTCCAGGGGAGTGAACGGATCTGTCTCACTGGCATTCTAGGTGCCACTGGGGTATAAAGAAAAAAACCCTGCAGCTAGCTCAGTGTCTTCCCAAACAGCTGCCCAGTCCTGTGCTTGCAACCCAGGGGCCTGGTGGCATAGGCACCTGAGGGAATCTCCTGGTCTGTGGGTTGCAAAGACCATGGGAAAAGCATAGTATCTGAGCCAGATAGCTCCATCACTCATGGCACAGTCCCTCATGGCTTCCCTTGGCTAGGGGAGGGAGTTCCCCGACCCCCTGATGCTTCCCAGGTGAGATGACCCCCTAGCCTGCTTCAGCTCACCCTCTGTGGGCTGCACCCACTGTCTAACCAGTCCCAACGAGTGAGCTGGGTACCTCAGTTGGAAATGCAGAAATCACCCACCTTCTGCATTGATCTCACTGGGAGCTGCAGACTGGAGCTGTTCCTATTTGGCCATCTTTGATCTGGGATCCCCAATTTCATTCCTTTTTAAGGCTGAGTAATATTCCATTGTACGTATGAACATGTATTATTTACCATTCATCTGTCAATGGATATTTTGTTTGTTTCCAACATTGCCTATTGTGATACTGCTGCTATAAATATGAGTGTACAAATATCTGTTTGTGGCTCTGCTTTCAGTTCTCCTAGGGATATACCCAGAAGAGAAAATGCTAGATCATAAAGTAATTCTGTTTAATGTTTTGATGAATCATCATACTGTTTGCCACAGCAGCTGCACTATTTTACATTCCCACCAACAATGCACTGGAATAACTTCAAAGTAACTTCATATCCATTCTTACTAACAGTTTTATTTTCTGTTTTTTTTTTTTTTAGTATAGCCATCCTAATGGATATGAAGTTATTTTTATTTGCATTGAGATTTTGATTTGCCTTTCCCTAATGATTAGTGACACTGACCATCTTTTTATATGTATATTGGCAATTTGTATATATTCTTTAGAGAAATCTCTATTCAATTCTTTGCCTATTTTTAAACCAAGTTGCTTGGTGTTTTGTTGTTGATTTGTCAGAGTTCCTTATGTATTCTGGATATTAATCCCTTGTAAGATATATAATCTTCAAATATTTTCTCCCAGGTCATCAATTACCTCTTCACTCTGTTGGTAGGGTCCTTTGATGCACAGATGTTCAAAGTATATTGTTTTAATTTTGAAAACTAAGTGCCACAGAAAGTCTTTGAAAGTCTTTGAAATTCTCCTGTATTGGCCCTGCCAAAGTTCTGGGATTACAGGTATAAACCAGGTGTGGTGGCTTATACCTGTAATCCCAGAACTTTGGCAGGGCCAATACAGGAGGATTGCCTGAGCACAGGAGTTTGAGATCAGCCTGGGAAAAATAGCGAGACCCCATATATACAAAAAAAAAAAAAAAAGCCAAAAAAAATTAGCCAGATATGCTGACAAAGGCATCTAGTCTTAGCTACGTGGGAGACATTGATGGAAAGATGGATTAGGCCCAGGAATTTGAAGTTCCTGTGAGCTATCATCACACTGCTGCACTCTAGCCTGGTGACAGAGCAAGGTGCTATCTCTAAAAATAAAGAGCTGACCTAAAACAAACATAAGCCTATAATATGTAATTTAGTATTACATGCATAAAGCATGTATTGATTTTCTGTTACTGCTATAATAAATTACCACAAATGTAGTGGCTTAAAACACTACAAAGTTATGATCTTACAGTTCTGTAGGTCAGAGCTCTGAAATGGGTCTTTCAGGGCTAAAATTAAGGTATCAGTGAGACTAGATTTCTTCTGGAGGGTCTAGAAGATAATATGTTTCCTTGGCTATAACAGCTCTTAGAAATCAACCATATTTCTTGGCTCATGGCCCGTTCTTCTATATTCAAAGCCAGCAACTTTGCATTGTTCTCTGACCATTCTTCCATAGCCACATCTCCTTCTGACTCTCATCTCAGAGGAAAGGTTCTTTTAAGAATTTGTTTGATTAACTTGGGCCTACTCAAATAATCCAGGATGATCTCCCCATCTCAAGGTCCTCAATTTTTCTCACATCTGTGTAGTTCCTTTTGCCACATAAAGTAACATATTCATAGGTTCCAGAGATTCAAATGTGGATGTCTTTGAGAGTCCCTTTTTCTTCCTTCCACAAAGAGTAAATAATTATGAAGCATAAGTAAACCTGGAAGTGATATTGTTATATGACTTTCTGAACACATTTTCTCTGTCTCATCTCAACTGAGCAGCAAGATAACTCTGCATCCTCTGGACTTGTGGATGTTAAGTGAATTTCTATAGACACTCATGACCATCTGCTTTATTGACCCAGATATTTTATGAATTCACACTCTCTTTTCTGGTTTCGGATAATCAATATCAGAAACAGATGGGGTGAAATATTCTAAAGTTTTTTCAAAACTAAAGTTTGTTATAAATGAAACAAAGGAAGTTAAAAAAAATAGATAACTTGAAATGCTACCTCCACATTAAGTTTTAGCATATATACTATAAAAGCATATCAAGTATTCATAGAAAGTATTCTAATTACCTATATAAGTATGTAAAGGTTAAACCAAAAGTAGACAGTGGGATTCTCCCTTAAGTATCAATACCCCAGAGATGCCTGGCACTAGACAATTAAGATAGAGCCATCATATGTAATTATGCAGATTGTTTTCAGGACAAAGTGCCTAAAATCCCTTTTGTGCCCCATCCCTAATCCTTGCCCCCAGAACCATAGAGAAGACAGTGTATTAGTCCATTTCATGCTGCTGACAAAGACATACCTGAGACTAGGCAATTTACAACAACAAAAAAAGTTTAATTGGACTTACAATCATGGCAGAAAGCAAGGAGGAGCAAGTCACATCTTACATAGATGGCAGCAGGCAAAGAGAGCGCTTGTGCAGGGAAACTCCCCATTATAATACCGTCAGATCTTGTGAGACTTACTCGCTAGCATGAGAACAGCATGGGAAAGACCTGCCCCCATGATTCAATTACCTCCCGCTGGATCCCTCCCACAACACATAAAATTCTGGGAGCTACAAGGTGAGATTTGGGTGGGGATGCAGAGCCAAACCATGTCAGATGGGGAATCTTTTTCTCAGTTTTCACAAAGTTATCATGTAAGCTACTGGTGGCCCGACTTGGAGGACCTTGGGTAGGAGAGGAGAAACATCTTAGCAACTCCTTACTGAGACACACAGTTAGCCATATTCAGGACCCTAAGAGAGGCTCAACATACACTTTCCAAAGTATTCTAGTTCATGGCCAGAAGAGTATGGAATAGCCAACAGTGATATATAACTCTTACCCTTAGATATATACCTGAAATACTCTGTGCAGAGTCAAGCTAACAGTCTCCATATGTAGACATCAGTCTTTCATGGCCTCCACCTTAGCTTCTATCATTCCATTTCATATCCATTTTAGCCAGGTCTACCATGAACTGTTCATTTTAATTCAATTGTCCCTTTATGAAACCATACAGATAGAGCACCAAATATAGCTGCTTTCTGAGAGAAAACATCAGCTTATCTAAAATAGGCCCCAAAGGTGCCAAGCAGATCCACCAAAGTAAACCCTACTTAAATAGAACCAATCACTTTTAAGCATCTCATTTTATCAAAATATATTTGACTAATCTCAACGTCAGTCAGTTTAGAACTGTAGGCTAGCCACTAAGTCTGGAGACACAGTTTAATAAATGATTGGTTAATAGTAAAATACATATAAAATAATGTTATTACATTTTCAGACTTTGTGGTTACCCTGTATACAAGCAGAGAGGTAGTGAGGTAGGGGGAGAGGAGACAGAGAGTCAGAGAGAGAGATGCATTAGAAATCACCCAGCATAACCTCATATACAAAGATAAAATTCATCGTCATCAAAATAATTCTCTGAGACGCTTTTTGTTAAGAGCCCACAATTTGCTCGTTCCCATGCAAAAATGCACTATTCAAACACTGACAAACAATATCTAAGAATCCCTAGTGGAGATAATACTATACCATTGGCTTGTCATTCATTTTAAGGACTTTTTATTGTCAGATAGGAAAGATCTGATAGAAATGATATGGTTCTGTAGAAATAAATATTTTAGTAAAATCACACACATTTCTACAGATCCATACACTAAATGTCTGTTTCTTTTAGAAAATCAAATACAAATGAATGTTGTTGGAAAGAAATGTATTGGAATTCCTTTTCAAAAATCTTTCTTTTCCTTTTGTGTACATTCTTAGAAGAAATGAAATGCAATTCTTTACAGAGGCAGTGAAGTGAGAGCCTGTCTAATGAGTATAGCATTTTGAGTAAAAGTACACTGTAGCACAATATGCACAATGAATAAATAACTATGCAGTTTGCAGTCTGCCTGGTTAAGATTTCCAGGCTCCTGTGCAGCCTCTCCCCATGTATGTGGCCATATCTCTAAGCACAGCAGATTTCCTACCATGTCCTGATTTTTCAGACCTTCAATCCTTTGGACAGACTCTTCCCATTGTCTGTAATCCCCTTTCCCCCTCACCTACCTGACAAACTCCTATTTATCAATTAAGGCCCAGCTGACATGCCATTTCTTATTCGTTTCCCTGACCTTTTTTCTGCCTTTTCCCCTACTGTTACTGCAGAATTATTAACTTAGCATTTGTGTTTCCAAGCACTTATATTATGTGTGCCTCTATTATAGCAATATTCTTACTTGTGAACATGTACATATGTCACCCACCTCTAGGCCTAGCTTCTTGAAGAAACTACTTTATTCCTCATTTTTTCCAGTACCCAGTGGCTAGCACATTACATGACATAGTTTGGTGAATAGAACTGAATAGGGGAAATGTATAATAAATGAACTTTCTTTTCCTGGAGATGATATCTGTCCCAGAGAATATAGAAATATATCTCTACAAGACCAATAATGAGCTTAATGGTACTTAATATCAATTATGTTCAATCTTCAATTTCAGAAATAGCTTCAGATTTAGGGTTTTCTTTAAACCAATGACAGTAAAACAAGGATATTAAAGGAAATTTTATTACAGCAATTGCTCAAGTTGAAACAGGTTTGAGAACAAATCTAATTTAAATACACGCCATTTACTTCTATTTACCTATAGCATGTTTAAAATGGAACACTTTGGAGCAGAATTATAAAAGTCTCCATCTTCAATTGTGATTTGTGATGAAGTCTTTTTTTACAGCTTTTCAAACATTATACTGTGGTTGGTTATTCAAAAGTTCAAATTATCACAGATTGTTCTGCAGTCATATATTGCTAACTATAACACTTATTTAAATGAACCTATCCTCTATGGAAAGCTTGATTCCCAAGGATTAGCTGTTGACTTTCACAAAATGGCACAAATTAGGACAATTTTCCTAGGTCCTCTCTGTACAATTTCATGCTGTTGTGACGAAGGCCAGCAACTCAGGGCACCGGTTGATGAAAACAGGTGTACCTCCTTCAACTGGGGTTTTTTAAAACACCTGTGGCTGCAAAGATTTTTAAAATCTTAATACCAAGCTAGTGATGTTATGGAGAAATTATCATTCTCATAACATTTTAATGAGTTTTGGTAGAGCAAAGGAATAAAACTAGTTTGAAGAGCCAGACCAAGAATATATTTCAAGGATTTTTTTAAATGTTCAGATTCTTTCTATTGAAATTTATCCCTAAAACTCTCCCATAAAGATCTCAATGATGTCATATGCAGTGGCTCATGCCTGTAATCTCAGCATTTTGGAAGGCTGAGGCAAAAACATTGCTTGAGGTCAGGAGTCTGAGACCAGCCTGATCAACATAATGAGACCTCATCTCTACCAAAAAAAATAATTAATTAGCCAAACATGATGGCATGCACCGGTAGTACCAGCTACTCAGGAGACTGAGGTGAGAGGATCACTTGAGCTCAGGAATTTGAAGCTACAGTGAGCTATGATCACACCACTGCACTCCAGCCTGGGTGGCAAATTGAGTATTTATAATGAGAAAAAAGGATCTCAGCGGTGATGTTTCTAGGTGCTCTCTGAGTCCTTGCTGTGCATAACACTTATTTCTATGTGCCATTTGTTTTCCTGAGAGCAGGTTCATCTTCCATTTACCCAAAAGATCTCAAGGCAGTGGCTATTATGTATGAGGTTGTCATGGTTGCTTTTCCGCTGGAGTCAGTTTTTTTCTCACTTGAATGGTTATGCAAGAAGAATATTAGTCATTATTTGACTATCTTGGTCTTATTTTCTTATAAAATAACATATTCTGCTCTGTATCATTTGTAGCAGCAGACATAAAACCAGGTTTGATTTCAGAACAAATCCAGTTGAGTTGTTCATCTGATGGTGTTTGGGGGAAAAGAAAAAACTAGACTTGGAAACTAGTCCTCTGTTTTAAGTTGTATAACCCTTTATCAAAGGAAATCTTACACATATGTGAAAATAAAAAGACGTATGCTTGTCTTAAAAAGCAGAGCATCTGTGATGGGAGAAATTAAGAGGCACCAGATACCATGATGGTCCCATCTCGTTCTCTCCCCTGCTGCTTGTCATCCTCTGAACACAGTATGAAAAACACCGTCTTATTGTCTGTATATTCTTTTTTTTTTTTTAATTGAGACAGAGTCTCACTCTGTCACCCAGGCTGGAATGCAGTGGTGCAATCTCGGCTCACTGCAGCCTCTGCCTCCTGGGTTCAAGCAATTCTCTTGCCTCATGTCTGTAAGTTCTTGATTGAGAATTGAAACATTTTGTTTTTGGTCCTCTATATTTGAGTATAGAGAACTTCCATCTCAAACAGCACTTCTTGTATAGAGACCAAGAGGAATTCATAAATGCACACATCCAAGTATGTGTTGCTTTTATTCTCCATTGAGTTCTTAAACAAAATGCCATTTTCCCTGATGCATAGTTTCACTCTCTCCAGCAATTTGTGTCTTCTGAAATACTTATTCCCCTTTCCAGGTTATAAGAAAAAAAGAACAGAGCAGGGAAAAGATTTCTGTGGTCAGAAGGCCAGCATGGCAGTCCTGGTTTTGCTTTTATCATCATGTAACCTTTACTGAACATTCACCTCCTGGTGTGTTAAAATGAAACTAGCAATATTTACTTCACAGAGTTGACATTTGTATTTGATTAAATGAAATAACATAGAAAGTACTCCATAAAAATACATTTCTGCTGCCCACAGTGACCTTAGAGTTGGAGAATTTTGCTGCAGGTATGCAATACTATCCCTAACAGCCATTGTCTTTACCACCATGGACTGATTATCTTTCTTTTAAAAGACAAAAGGCCTAGCATTGTCCCTTTCTAATTTTCTGGAGGCAGGAGGAGTTGGCTTTCCTAAGAGCCCAGGGCTTGTTCAGGACCCCTGAAGCTGTTTACCAAATGCACCTCCCAACATGCCTGAAGTCAAATTGTGAAGTGGCATTGGTCGCTCCAGTGTCCCATCACCCTTAGGACATTTACCTAACCTCAAATCACCACCTCCTTTTCCCAAAGCACAGGAAGCTTCCCTATGTTTGGTCTCATCTCCTCAGAAGCCCTCCTGGCACAGCTAGCAGCTTGAGAGTCTCGTAATCTGAAGGTCTTGATCTCATCTCCTCAGGGTACCCTTAAGTTGTCTAAATTAATGAAGAACCTGTGGGTTACAAAGTGGTTCACATATACATTTCACTGTTGCCCTCTTGTCATTCCTATCTTCACATCAGCCTTTCTCATCATCAGGTCACTTATCTACTCAAAAGTCTTCTGTTTCCTCCTGTTTTAATTCTAATTCTGGTGCTCTTGAGATCCTGGCACAATGCTAACCATTAAAAGTTATTTTCCACTGCTCCTGTTGGGTTCCTGCCATTCAGGTCTCCAACTACCAATGTGACAAGGTCCTGGGATGATCTCTCTGCTTCTGTCCACTCCCTAAAATCACTCCCTCCATCAAGGCCTAATCTTCAGACTCTGAAACCTTCCTCCTACTCCAGGCCTGTGAGATCTCTCCTCCCTAAACTTTCTACAACTCTTGGAAATGAGAACACATAGTTTAGTTATTAATTAACTACTGCCTTATCTTTATTATTTTGTTTTAGTGTCTCTTATCTGCCTTCTCTCTCCATCTACATTATAAACTCTTTAAGACAGAAGTAATGCATGTCTGTGTCTCTCATCCTTCTTAGCACATGGTAGAAAACGTTGGTGGCCTGTGTGGCTTGCATGGTATTTCATTGTAAAAGTCATAGTAACCACACCAATGGAGGAAATTGCAAGCCAGGAAGGAATGCTTGAAAGAAAGTTGAGTTGG
The DNA here is from genome assembly GCA_963574635.1 of Cheracebus regulus. NCBI lineage: Eukaryota > Metazoa > Chordata > Mammalia > Primates > Pitheciidae > Cheracebus > Cheracebus regulus. The sequence goes on along the minus strand of CAUYQU010040152.1, from coordinate 9,024 downwards.
CCCTCAGAATTCTTCATGTATGCTATGTTCTCTTCTTTCCACATAGAGATCAGACATGGACACAAGCTCACATTTTTTGGCTCTAAGAATCACTATGAATCAACTTACTGCTACATCTCACTAGAAGTTTCCTGAAAAAGGTAAGATTTACTTGACTGATATACAATAGAGACTCAGCTATCTAGAATACGTGGGTAACAAATGAGACTCCATAGTTACATTTCCAGGTAAATAACAGTTTACTCCTAAATTTAAAGCATCATCATCTTTTATATTTTAACCATTTGAGGAAAGGTGTGCTACATTCATTCATATAAATTTATAATATATTATACATTTCATGTATATTTTCTTGTTTTCTTAAATAGGCTAATATCAGCTTCATTTAATAACAGAACAAAATCTCTTAAATTTTTCTAGACAATTTCTGTTACCAGCAGAAAAGGAGACAACATCCGTCTCCAAGAGAAGAGTCAGGAAATACCCCACTTTTTATCTTAAAATATTATCTAAATTTTGTATTTAATACTATATCTTTGTTTGTTGAAGAGTGAGGTTAATAATTTAAATCAATGGTTCCCTAATACTGGTTCAAACTGAAACTTTGCCAAATGACCTCTTTTAGGAGGTTTACATTCCTCCTATTTAGTTAATATTTTTAAAAGCCTTCCTTTATCAAATGATGTTGACAAATGCCCTTATTTGACAAAAAAAAAAAAAAAAAGGTTCCTCCCCTTTTAGTTTACTAGTAAATTTAAAAAAGGAAAAACCAGGACCTACTATTCCAGTTTATCATAAAGTTGGGAAAAAAAAGAGACGTTTCAGAAAGGTGTTCACACGAGTCCCATATTTTCTATACCTCCTAGCTTGCTGCCTTATGCCCCAAGAGTATGCATCTTTATGAACCTCAGCTTTGGGTCATGCTGTATAACAGCAGTGCTCTCATAACCTCTAGAAGTAGGTGGGCTCCTGGCTCCACACTGAAAATCCCAGACCGTTATACTTGACAGGTTTTCCCACTTGCTATCTAGCCATAGGCTGTCTATATTTCCTTTCATGTACCTGCTGGAGCAGATTTTATCTCACTTTTACATTTTTCTGATGAGGAAACCAACCTAGCAAAGATTTTATATTGAATGCAAGGGTTAGAATAAGTATACCTGAGTGTCTGAGGAACTCTCCTAGGAATAAATATAAGAGTATTAGTGTGTGAACATTATATCTATTTGGGCCACTGGTTATAGCTATAGTCCTCTCCTCTGTGTTCTTGGCTATACCATAGATAAGTAAGATTCCTGGCAGCTGAATTTTGACTCAATGAATTATTACTAAGCTTAAGCAATAGCATAAACAACAAATTTCCCTCTTGAATTAAGAAATAGTACTTAATAGGAAAAGGCTGTGTAAACAAAAAAAAAATCAGCCCCAAAACTCAGTGGCATGCAAGAATAAACATCTATTCCCATGCTCATAGGTCTACAAGTCAGCTAGGATTCAACTCATCTAAGCTAGGCTCAGTAGGCAACTTTGCTTCAGACTGAGGGTCTGACTGGACATGACTCTACTGCAGATTGGGCTCAGGTCTGTTCCATGTGTGTTCATTCTGAGGTCTAGGCTGAAAGAGTAGCAGGTACCTGGCGAAGCTCTTCTCATGGTGATCTCCAACAGGGCAAGCCCATCTACTTAAGCACATTTCAGTCCTCTGCTAAGGCATGTCTGCTAACATCCCATTGGCCAAAACAAGTCACATGCCAAAATCCCAAAGTCAAAGGATCGGAAACTATTCTTCACCCACCATGAGGCCATGGCAAAGATATGGGTGTATAATCCCCCTACAGGAGAGTGAAGAATAGTGAGAAATTCAATCTATTACAGGCTGGATGTCTCCTGACCACAGCCACTAATCACAGTGGACTTTCTAGAAAAAAGAAAAAACAAGCTTTAAGGCAATTTCTGAAAGTGGAAGAGAGACACCTTGTTGGATATAAAGTGAAAGCTTTCAATTATGATTTATACAAAGGACATTACGAAAGAAACAGAAAGCCATGCTTCCTAATGTGGCAGTTGCATTAGGATGCATGTAAAACTGAGTTTACTATAGACTGGTTTTATAAGTGATAATTGATTGCAAATTATATTGACAGTTATTGAACATAATTATTCACCACAGGAACCATCCTTAATCAATTAATCAGGGCACAATTCAACTTCACTTCTTGCATGTAGTAACAACCAATTTTTTTTTGTTGCTTTTTTTTCTTTACCTACTTTGCTGTTGTTGAAACATTTTAACAAATTAATTAGATGCTAATTCTTAGCAATAAATGAAACCCTTAAAGTGTTCAAATTGTAAACTCCGCAATAAAACCTGTTTATTCCCAAAGATGTTCCTCAGAATCTAAATAAACACAGATATACTCCAGGGGTTGCATTCAAGGAATGGTTCAAAGGTTCTCACTGTCATCAGCCAAGAGAGGTATCTCCAAGGACATACTAAAGGTCTGTCACTGTTTTATTCAAATTTTAATCAAATACTTAAATAAACACAGTAAAACCAGGCTTTCTGAGTTTTCAACTGACTCAAAAATGGAAAGGATAGGTAGCATACTAGACACAGACTCAAACTTCTGAACAGGCAGAATGATTCACAGAAGCTTACAAGATAAAACTGAATAGGGAGAAAAGTAATGTCATGTTTTCAGTAGTGTTGCAAAGTCAAAGTCTCCAAACAGGGTGAAGGAGATAAAAAGAGAGCCACTCACATTTTTTAAAATCTAGCTGTTTCAGTTAACATCAAATAATAGAAATCAGCAGGGAAATGTAACTTCAAAAGCACTGTTGAATACGTGGGCTGCATGCATATCAATAGTGCCCAAAATAAGAAATGTAATAGTCTCATTGTCTTCTGACCTGGTCAGACTCCAGGGAGAGTATCAGATTTAGTTACCAGTGTTACTGTTTACAAAGGAAATTAAAATACAGAACTGTATATACAGAAGACTGAGATTAGGGTAGAAGAGAGTTTCAATACCAGATTATATGAAGAATGATGTAAAAAAAAGAAGATACATTGAATGAGCAAGGGAGAAGTCAGGAGAGACATGAGAGTTGTTTCTAAATAGTTAAAGCACTGGCCTGATGGAGAGGGATGAAAATAGATTCTGAGCAACAATCCCAAAAATCTGAGAAAGTCTTCATTGGCAAAACCTTCAGGAAGGCAGCTTTTAGCTCAGTATAGATCTTAAATGACTGCTACCCCGATCTCTTTGTCTCATGGAAGTGGTCCTCTTTTATAAGCACTCTGTGACCTAAGGCCCATGTCAGCCCCACAAGTCTCAGATTCTGTACAGGAAGAACAGATGTGTCAAATTTGTTATTACACTGAATTTTTAAAGTTCTTTCCTCTATTGAAAAATCAAGTACATCTTTGCAAAATAAAAATAGAATTTTATTATAGCAGTACAAACATTTTATGCCATTCTTTATAGTTTCAAAACTATGAATATCCAATCAAACTTCATAATTGCTTTCATAAATGCCTAATTAAACTATAAATATTATTAAATATATCCATGTACAATAAGAAATGGAAACATCTGGATGAAAAATGGAGAATTTAGACAAGCAGCTGGATATTTTACCTACACAATGCTAGACACCAAGATATTCAGAAACATCAAATGGCTGATAGAATTTTGCCATTTCATCTGGATGTTCAACTCTATCTTCAGCTTTATTTCAAATTACTTCTTAGATTCTCAGCTTCTCTATTTTTTAATGGGAATATTTTATACACTCCTCCTACTGAATAGCATTATCCAGTCACAGATAAAGCACTGTTTCTCTTTCTCTGCCAGCTTCCCCTCCTCTGATTACACCCACCGCTTCACTTTACCATTCTAAGGGAATACCAGAAATGCAGGAAGAATCAAGACAGGGGTTTTGGGAATCCCCCCTTCCTGCAGCCTCTCCTGACAGGCCATGTTGATTGTTAGAAAGTCCAATTATGACTCTCCAATCTGGCTTTGGAGCCGTCCACCATGACATGTTCCTCAACCTCTTACCACCCTGGCCCCACTCTGTGTTTCTTCTTTAATATCAGTGATTCCTCTCCAATTCCACATCCTCTCTGACCTCAGTTTCCAGGGCACCATCTCCCTTGATATGCCGGATGGCCTAATGCATTGTACCTACAGTCAAAACAATATGATGAAAATACTAATTCTGACATAATCAGCAGTACATTACATTCAAGCATTATTTTAAGTGGTCAACATGAATTAATTCATTTAATCTTCACAACAATCCTACAAGCAGGTACTGTTAATATGCCCATTTTGCATACATGGAAATCGAAGCAAGTAATGTAATAACCTGTACAAATTCTCATAGACATAGTACCCAAGACATCCAATACAAATTCTGATTTTCTCACTTTGGAGTTTCTCTCTTAACTGCTATGCTATACTCCCTGTTCAGTGAGGCTATTCTAATTTGTAAACGTTTTGCCAAAATTTGAGTGTTCTTGAACTCAAAGAAGATAGTTATAATGGATTATTCTCATGTTTCAAGGAGCATCTAAAACTCTGTCTCTTTCTAGAAGCCTACATATACTTGGTACAAGAAAGATGACTTTTTTCCTAAGAAATTCCAACAACTGCTTTCCAAGGATAAAAATACTTGTTCCTTACTTGTTCTCCTTCCTCTCAGAACAATATAAATGCAGCAGGTAATCTTGTACCATTTAGATACTTTACTTATTTATTATTTATTTACTTTATTTATTATTACAAAGGTTAATCCACATGAATGAAATATTTCAGTTAGTCATTCATTTAACAAATATTTATCAAACTGTTCTAGGCACTGATAAGATAAAAATCTCTACCCTCATGGAGCTGGCATTCTTGTAGGGAAGACATAATAAGCAAGATAAATATATGAATGATACAGTATGTTAGGTGATGACACATGCGAATGAGAATATAAAGCAAAGAAGGAAGAGATGCAATGCCAGAGAGGTAGTTGAAACTTTAGATGCCAAACCCAAGGAAAGCATCACAGAGAACATGACTTTTGAGTGAGACCTGTAGGACGGAGGGCCGGGCCAAGAAGCTGTGAAGGAGAGGAGCACTCAAGGCAGAAGGGACAGCCTGCATTTAGAATTGACCTGACATGTTCCACAAACACCAGAAAGTCAGTGTGGGCAGAGAAGAGAAAATGCAGCAGGGGTGGGGATGGAGATGAAGGTGAGAGGGATGGAAACAGAAGACAAAGGCATAAAGGCAGGGGAGAAAATAAGAAGGGGGATCTAGAACATGAAGAATCTTTTAGGCCATTATAAAGAGTTTGGCTTTCAAGAGTGGCCTGAGAAGCTACCAGAGGGTTTTGAGTCTAGAAGTGGCAAGAGCTGACTTATGCTCGAACAGGGTCCTCTGACCGATGTTGAGAATAGACAGCAGCAGGGCAGGGGGAGAAGAAAAGGGGGCACAGAGTAGTCTAGCACGGTAATTCACAGTAGTCCATGTAGCTTGGACTACATGGTAGCAATAGGGGAGATAAGAATTGATAAAATTCTGTTTTGGAGATAGAACTGATAGAGTTTGCTGACAGATGTGAGGTATGACAGAAAAAAGGAGTCAAGAAAGACAGTGGGATTTTTGGTTGGAACAAATAGAAGAGGGTTGATTAAAAACTCCTTGGAGAGAGAATTAGCCACATGGTATTCACTTAATACATAATGACTATAAATTTTAAGATAGTAAAATGAATTGAAATTCCTCTAGAAACTGTTAAGTATGTGTAAAGTAAAAGTAGAATAATTTGAAGGTGTGTTATTAAAATATAGGATTCTTCTCCATTTAAATATGACATTGATAGTCCTGTGTACCCAGTAAATAAAAAGAAAGGCTTAATTTTTTCCATGATGATGTTCAGATAGCAGATACTAAACACACCATTAAATATTTGCCAGAAAATCTGATAGTCAGATTTTGATATTTATTAAAGACTTTCCATATTGAGTTTAATTAGGGATTTGATTATGAATTCTACCTTGAAGGCATGATTACTACTTATCTCTTCACTCTTGGGCCAAAGAGAATTACAGATGCTGAATATCTCTCCATTGCATCCATGAAATAGTCATTAGTTTGAAAAGACATCTCTTTTCTCAGTGCTGAAAATTGCCTAGAGAAATTTAACTCATTCAGCTTTTATGGTACTCTTGTAAGGAATACTGGATATATTTTTAATATCATAACCAAGAAAATGAATCATCCCAACTAATTTCCTGATAAATATACAATTGTCTTTTATTATACTTTCATTATATCATATTAGTCATTTATTCCTGTTAATACTGTGAAATAATGGCAGGGAAATAATGCTGCTTTTTAGAGAGTGTGTATAAAATTCACCACTCACTTTCATTACATAACTTGGCATCTTCTATTCCTAGCTTTCCCATTTCCAGTATGTCAATGGAAAAACCTCACCATGGATGGAGAGACTCACTCTTTAAGGAACCTTATTGTTAGCTAAATATCTTGGTATCATAAAAAGCCAAAGGGTTATGGCAGCCCATTTGAGCTCTTAGAAACTTTTGAAACACACTGTTAAATATATGAGGAGTCACATGGCTATTCAGCAAAGAAGGAACTTCTAGGACATAGCTGGTGTCTCTTCCCTAATAGGATCCAGTCAAAAGACTAGAGTATCATAAACTGGCAACCAATGGCAGCCCCACTATCCCTCAAAAAGTAATGGTTCACTGCCAGGAGATAAAGTATGCATCCCCATCACTCTGATTGCCAACTATTTCTCGGGGTTTGATTCCCCTCCCTGGGACTCTTCCTGAGGAGATGGCATTGTGTGGGGTCCCTTCTCAGTGATCTAGGGCTCTGGTTTTGTCTCTAACTCCCCACTTCCCTCTTCCCCAGCCCAAAGAAAGTCTTTATTTTCCCTCTTTGTCATGGGACTATGGGTGAGTGGGGAAGAACAGAGCCTGGTTTCATAAGTATCTTTCATATCCATCATTTTATACAGTGATTTGGTCTTGAGTTCATATTTGGCTTCTATGTGGCCTCCCCAACTGTAATTTATCTCTATTCCTTCTGCAGGAAATCAGGCAAGTGTGTTACTTCTCATTTGATTCATCCATCACTAGTGTCAAAATATAACATAAAAGCTTCTCTTTCTAGTTAAAATGTAAAAATATGAAAGGAAGTCTATTATCTCTGATCTTTCTCTGACATGATTCTTGATCCTGTCAAGAATCTTCAGATTCTCTCTTCTCTATACTTGTCCATGGGTTAAGTGTCACTTATTAGTGACATATCCCCTTTGTTTTAGACAATGTCAGTCATGACTGTAACCATAGGTAACCTGTTTCTCCAGAACTACAGCCTAGTTTTAATCTTCACTCCTTTCTCAATAATCCTGCTGGGAGATATCACATATTCAGATAGCTTTTGTAATCTCTATATTGCAGTTGGTTTCTATAGCATTCGTTTCAAAAAGACAGCCTCATCATGACTGAAAATAACTATGTTTTCAGATGAGTCTCTAACTGTCTTACATATAATAATAAATATAATTATAAAAAGAAGAAACTGTAGTGTATCCATTTTGGGTATTAAAATTAGTGGAATCAGTTTTTCTGCTAATATTCTTCTATGAGAATCACATTCAGAACTTACAAACTGCAAATGTTTATTTTTATTGAAAAGAGGTAGCTTGCTAAACATATTTAATATCAGAAATAAATATGAATTTATGAGAGAGATAATTTATTTAGTGCCAATCATATATCATTGTTTTAAAGATAAACTAGAGAGCTTTATCCAAAACAAATTTAAATAAAGCAAAAACCTACCTCTCTCTCTCTCTTTGTAGCTCATAGACAAATATTTAAACATAAATATGCAAACCAAGGAATCCAATTTCATCTAGGTAAAAAAGCATGATGAAAAAGTATTGAGAATAAGAAATAACCTGTGTTAAGTGCCAAATGTCTGGTAGCAACAATTAGAAACTGTAGATTACAAGAATTTTAAAGAAGAGACCATTCTGGGCTGAGATTGTTCACAAATTTTTCAATAAGGAGGCCGAATTTGAGGTGAGTGTTTAGGATAGGTAGGATTTAGATAACTGTAGAGGAACTGGGAGGTATTTTTCAATGGGAAGAGTGACGTTAGTATAGTGAGCATACTGAGATGGTCGTAAAAAATAGAAGGTAAATACATCTAGTTAGAATTGGTAGCATAAGCAGTCACAAAAGATCATACTGGAAGACAGATTGAGAGCAGACCTGGAGGATTTTAGATGGTTAAGAAATGTGAGTTTCCAAGGACATTACCCAGAAAATGAAAAGACAACCCACAGAAAAGAAGAAAATATTTGCAAATCATATATCTGATAAAGGTCTAATATCAATAATATATTTTTAAAAACTAAAAAATATCAATATTAAGGGAAATAGCCCAATTAAATTGGGGGAAAGAAGTATCTGTTTCTGTTTTGGTTTTTGAGATGGAGTCTTGCTCTGTTGCCCAGGCTGGAGTGCAGTGGCATGATCACTGCAACCTCTACCTCCCAAGTTCAAGCAATTCTCTGCCTCAGCCTCCTGAGTAGCTTGGATTACAGGCACCTACCACCATGCCCAGCTAATTTTTATGTTTTCAGTAGAGATGGGGTTTCACCATCTTGGCCAGGCTGGTCTTGAACTCCTGATCTCATGATCCACCTGCCTCAGGCCTCCCAGAGCACTGGGATTACAGGTGTGAGCCACCGTGCCCTCCCAGGAAGAATTACTTAAAGAGACAGTTCCCCAAATGATATATACAAAGGACCAATAAGCACATGAAAAGATGTCAGTATCAAGGAGAGAGATCCAAGATGGCCAATCACTAGCAGCTCAGGATTGCAGCTCCCAGTAAAAGCGGAAAGAGCCAGTGGACGCCACACTTACCGATAAATTTTCGCTGCCCACGGACCAGGACATTCCCAGCGGAGGAGCCCCAC
>CAUYQU010040149.1:0-43959 GCA_963574635.1 Cheracebus regulus | reverse complement strand
AAGGGATAATGCTAGACCTCCCTTATTGAGTTGTTATGAATATGAAATGAATTACTGCATGTGAAATACTTTGAGCATAGCTCATGTTTTTATTCATATCAGGAATAATAGAAGAAAACTTTATTAGAAGTTCTTCAGTTTTTTTTCCCCCCAACTCTTTTCCAGGTTGGCTCTTTTCCAGTCCCACCAACTAAAATCACTCTTGTCAGTGTTCTCAATCCTTAAATTACTCTACCTCTCATCAGCATTTGACACAGGTGATTGATCAGTTCCTCTTTTTAGAAAAACTTTACTTGGTTTTTTGGATGCCATATCATCCCAGTTCTTTCCTGATTTATGGCAGCTCCTTCTCCGTATTATTTTCTAGCTTCTCTTTGCTCACTTCTAAAGGTTGTTGTGTCCTACCTAGAGTTAGACTTTGTGACTTTTCTTTATCAGTATTCGTCAGTTAGTATTTGACAATTCTTTGGGTATCTTATTTAATAATATGACTGTAAGCATTATTAATTTGCTCTTGACTCTGGCCTTGACATCTTCATTGAACCCTACCCTATAATGGAGTTGTTTTTCTTTTTTTCAAGATAGGTTCTCATTCTGTCACCCAGGCTGGAGTACAGTGATGCAATTATAGCTCACTGTAACCTTGAACTCCTGGTCTCAAGCGGTCCTCCTGCCTGAGCCTCCTGAGTAGCCAGGACTATAGGTGCATACTACCATACCTGGCTAATTTTGTTGTTGTTGTTGAGACTGGGTCTTGCTGTGTTGTCCAGGCTGGTCTCCAACACCTGGCCTTAAGCAACCTCCCACCTTGGCCTCCCAAAGGGCTGGGTTTATATATGTGAGCCACTGTGCTGGCCAGAAGTGCCTTTTCTATATCTCTTGAATATTTTAGTAGGCATGTCAGTTTTAACTTGTCTGAAACAGAATTTTTGGTTTATTTCCTCAAACCTACGCTTTTCTCAGACTTTACTCTCTCAGTAAATGGTGCTATCATTTACCCATTTAATCAAGACACAAACTGGAAATCATACTTGCTTTCTCTTTTTTCCTCTCGTACTTCCAATCCACCAGCAGCAGCTTTACCTTCAAATTGTATCCCCAATATTATCATTTCTTGCTGCTCCCACTCCTTTGCCCTAATATAATCCATTGTTATCATCTCTCTTCTGGGGTATTGCTAATTGCCTTCTATCTGCTCTTCCTGCTTCTGTTCTTTTCTCCTTCTAGTCAACTCAGCGACTGAAATAAAAGACATAAATAGTAACATATCACTCTCATTTAAAGGCCCCTTGTACTTTTTCATCATATTTAGAAAAAAATCTAAAGATTTAATCTTAGCCTAAAAGGCCTTATTTGATTTCTCCTTTACTGATCTCATCTCCTACTACTCCTCTAAGCTCCAGAGCCACTGGCCTTGCTTCTGCTCAAAGGCCAAGTTACTTACTGCTTTAAGGCTTTTATTCTTAATTTTCTTCCTGCCTGGAATGTTCTTCCTTTATTATCATACGATTTGCTCTTTCATGCCACTTAGCCCCTGCTTAGATCTTACTTTTTCACTTCTTCATAAAAATAGGCTCCTTCACTTCTACTTTCCCTCTGTCTTGATTTAGTTTTCTTCACGGTGCCTTTGTTTTTGAAAATATAAGTTTACGTATTATTTTCCAATCATAATCTAAGTTCTGTAAAGACAGCATTTGGTGTTTTCATTGCTTTAGTTTTCAGCATTTAAAATGATGTTTGAGACCCTGTCATAAGTTATTAATATACCAGTAGTAATTTTTTTAACAAACACAAGAATTCCTTTCCCTTTAGCCACAAAACTGTAAAACAGTTATGAATAATCCAAGCAAAAAAATATGCAAGACCTGGGTGAAGAAAATCAACAAATTTCTCTTATTTTATTTATTTTTTTGAGATGGGGTCTTGCTGTTTCACAGGTTACAGTTCAGTGGCTCTTATGGCTCAAACAGTCCTCTTGCCTCAGCCTCCTGTGTAGCTGGGATCACAGATGTGTGCCACCACACCCAGCTAATTTAAAATTTTTTTATAGATGCTAGGTCTCACTTTGTTGCCCAGGTTGATCTCGAACTCCTGGGGTCAAGTGATCCTCCCGCTTCAGCCTCCCAAAGTGCTGCGATTACAGGCATGAGCCACTGTGCCTGGCCAGGTCAAGATTTTTTTTTTTTTAGTTCTTTATGTCAAAGTACTGTGTTCAAAAGTTATATGTGGCTGGGCACTGTGGCTAATACCTATAATTCAGTGCTTTGGGATGTCAAGGTGGGGCGATTGCATGAGGCCAGGAGTTTCAAATCCCTGAGAAATGTAGCAGGACGCCCATCTCTACTGTATTAGTCTGTTCTCATACTGCTGATGAAGACATACTCAAGTGGCTCATGCCTGTAATCCCAGCACTTTGGGAAGCTGAGGCAGGTGGATCACCTGAGATCAGGAGTTTGAGACCAGCCTGACCAATATGGTGAAACCCCATCTCTACTAAAAATACAAAAATTAGCTGGACATGGTGTCATGCACCTGTAATCCCAGCTACTCTGGAGGCTGAGGCAGGAGAATTACTTGAACCTGGGAGGTGGAGGTTGCAGTGAGTAATTTTTGTATTTTTAGTAGGGACGGGGTTTCTCCATGTTGGCCAGGCTGAACTTGAACTCCTGACTTCAAGTGATCTTCCCCCCTCAGCCTCCCAAAGTGCTGAGATTACAGTTGTGAGCCGCCACGCCTGGCCCCCAAATCTTAACTAAATCTTAACTAATTTCAGCATTGACTTAAAAGTCCACAGTCCAAAGTTTCATCTGAAACAAGTCAAGTTTATTCCGCCTATAAGCTTGTAAAGTCAAAAGCAAGTTAGTTGCTTTCTAGTTACAATGAAGAGGGGAAGGTACAGGCATTGGGTAAACACAGCCATTCCAAATAGGAGAAATTGGCTAAAGCGAAGGGGCTACAGGCTCCATGCAAGTCTAAAATCCAGTGGGGCAGTCAAATCTTAAAGCTCCAGAGTGATCTTCTTTGATTCCATGTCCCACATCCAGATCACGCTGATGCAAGAGGTAGGTTCCCATGGGTCTTGGGCAGCTCCTCCCCTGTGGCTTTGCAGGGTACAGCCTCCCTCTGGCTGCTTTCACGGGCTGGCAATGAGTGTCTGCAGCTTTTCCAGGAGCACAGTGCAAGCTGTGGGAGGATCCTGTATTCTGGAGTCTGGAGGACGGTGACGACCTTCTCACAGCTCCACTCGCCAGCACCCCAGTGGAGCGAGACTCTCAGTTGGGTTTCCCACCCCACATTTCCCTTCCGCATTGTCCTAGCAGATGTTCTCCATGAGAGCCCTGCCCCTGCAGCAAACTTCCTCCTGCCCGCCCAGGCATTTCCATACATCCTCTGAAATCTAGGCTGATGTTCCCAAACCCCAGTTCTTGACTTCTGTGCACTTGCCGGCTCAGCATCACATGGAAGCTGGGGCTTGGGGCTTGCACTCTCTGAAGCCATGGCTTCAGCTGTACCTTGGCTTATTTTAATCACAGCTGAAGCGGCTGGGATGCAGTGCACCAAGTCCCTAGCCTGCACACAGCACTGGATCCTGGGCCCAGCCCAGGAAACCACTTTTTCTTTCTAGGCCTCTGGGCCTGTGATGGGACAGGCTGCTGTGAAGAACCTCTGACATACCCCAGAGACATTTTTTCCATTGTCTTGGGGATTAACATTCTGCTCCTCGATAATTATGCAAATTTCTATAGCTGGCTTGAAATTCTCCTCAGAAAATGGGATTTTCTTTTCTACTACATTGTCAGGATGCAAATTTTCTGAACTTCTGTGCTCTGCTTCCCTTATAAAAGTGAATGCTTTTAACAGCACCCAGGTCACCTCTTGAATGCTTTGCTGCTTAGAAGTTTCTTCTGCCAGATACCCTAAATCATCTCTCTCAAGTTCAAAGTTCCACAAATCTCTAGGGGAGGAGCAAAATGCCACCAGTCTCTTTGCTAAAACATAACAAGAGTCACTTTTTCTCTAGTTTCCAACAAATTCCTCATCTCCATCTGAGAGCACCTCAGCCTGGACTTCATATCACTATCAGCATTTTGGTCAAAGCCATTCAACAAGTGTCTAGGGAGTTCCAAACTTTCCCACATTTTCCTGTCTTCTTCTGAGCCCTCCAAACTGTTCTAGCCTTTGCCTGTTACCTAGTTCCAAAGTTGCTTCTACATTTTTGGGTATCTTTTCAGCAGCATCCCACTCTACTGGTACCAATTTACTGTATTAGTCTGTTCTCACGCTGCTAATAAAGACATAGCTGAGACTGGACAATTTATAAAGGAAAGAGGTTTATTGGATTTACAGTTTCGTGTCACTGGGGAGGCCTCACAATCACGGCAGACGGCAAGGAGGAGCAAGTCACATCTTACATGAATGGGGTAGCAGGCAAAGAGAGAGCTTGTGCAGGGAAACTGTTTTTTCTTTTAAAACCATCAGGTCTAGTGAGACTTATTCACTATCATGAGACTAGCACGGGAAAGACCCGCCCCTGTGATTCAGTTACCTCTCACTGGGTTCCTCCCATGACATGTGGGAATTGTGGGAGTTAAAATTCAAGATAAGATTTGGGTAGGGACACAGCCAAACCATATCATGTGCATTAAAAAAAAAAATTAGCTGGGCCTGGTATTGCACATCTGTAGTCATAACTACTCTTCAGGAGGCTGAAATGGAAGGATTGTTTGAGCCCAAGGAGTCCAGGGCTGTGGTGAGCTGTAATGGCACCACTGCATGGTTGCCTGAGTGACAGAGTGAGATCCTGTCTCTTAAGAGAAAATAGTTATTTGGATTTTTTCATTTCCTTCAGTATGGTTATGTTATCAGTTTGATAGCTTCATTGGCTTACATGTCTTTATTGGTAAAGTTAGTCATTTAACCTTTTAAGCAAATCTCTCTCTCTCTCTCTCTCTCTCTCTCTGTGTGTGTGTGTGTGTGTGTGTGTGTGTGTGTGTGTGTATTTATATATATATATTTTAAGGTAGAGTCTCCCTCTGTCATGCAGGCTGGAGTGCATTCTCCCCTAGAACAGTAGATTCTCCCATAGCTTGCACCATGCTTCTGGAAAAACTGCAGACACTCATTGCCAGTGGCACTATCTCAGCTCACTGCAACCTCTGCCTCCAGGGTTCAAATAATTCTCATGCTCAGCCTCCTGAGTAGCTGGGACCACAGGCATGTGCCACCACACCTGGCTAATTTTATTTTTATTATTATCACTATTTTTTTTTTTTTGTGGGCTTAGATAATTTTTTGTATTTTAAGTAGTGATGGGGTTTTGCTGTGTTAACCAGGCTGGTCTCAAACTCTTGACCTCAAATTATCTGCTGCCCCACCCCTGCCCGCAACCTCCCAGAGTGCTGGGATTATAGGCTTGAGCCGTCACAGCCAGCCAGTCAGTATATTTTGTAATGGAAATTAAAAATGATTCTTCTCTAGACTTTCAACCTTTAGATGCATATATCCTTCTTATGTAGTTTTGTTTGGACTTAATGTTTAGGAATTTTTAATTAGTTGCCAGTATTTCAAAACTTGGACATTTATATAAAAATCCTAATTTCTTTAAAAAGGTAAAAAGGAAGTTCTGATTTTTCCAAGTTAATTTGGCAACTATTGGATAGATCCTAGTAGTAGTGGCAGCCTGCATTCTCTCTAGTTTCCATGACTCTTCATATCATGCCCAGTGCCTTTTAGACATTTGTGTTTGCATCTCTTCTTTATAACCCTCTTCTTTATAAAACTTTCAGTGGCAGGTACAATGGTAGAGAATTAGACTGCTTTGTGTTCTGAAGAGGAACTGATTTTATCTGAAATGAATTCAGTTTTGTAGTTCTGTGGACAGTCAACCTGACTATAATAATGCCTTTTTTTTGAGTCAGAGTTTCGCTCTTGTTGCCCAGGCTGGAGTGCAGCGGTGTGATCTTGGCTCACCGCAACCTCTGCCTCCTGGGTTCAAGCGATTGTCCTGCCTCAGCCTACCTAGTGACTGGGATTGCAGGCATGTGCCACCATGTCTGGCTAATTTTTGTTTTTATTTATTTTTTTGAGATGGAGTCTTGCTGTTTCACAGGTTATAGTGCAGTGGCATTTATGGCTCAAACAATCCTCTTGCCTCAGCCTCCTGTGTAGCTGGGATTACAGGCATCCACCATCATGCTCGGCTAAGAAACCAGATTTAAAAGAAGATAGGAAGTTGTTTTTCTGAGTCAACTCAGAAAACAGCGTGCTGCCTGTTTTGTTCTGGTTTAAGACCATGTTATCTTCCTTCTACTTAGTATTACCCTTTTTGAATTTGTATTACTTTTTGGTTAGAATTCAGTAGTATTAAAGGAAGGACCCTTTTCTGACTCTGGCACAATGCCCAGTGTGTAGTGGGCACTCCATAGATGTTAGTTGAAAGACAGAAAATAAGCTGGAGGGTAGTAGTGTAGGCATGCCCTGGCCATCAGCTTTTCTAGTCATCTTTGATCTGAGTGTGCTGTTGTGTATGTGAAAGAAAATAGCACAAATGTCTTTAAAACTTTTGAGAGTCTGTTCTAAATAGCTGTCTCAGAATGCTTTATCTTTTTGTTCTTTTTTTCAGATTATTTAACTGTTGATTTAAAATTTATAGAATTTTCATATAAGTACATTTAAAAATGGAAATAATTAAAAATGCTGTTGCAAAAGGGTTTTCTTCTTCTACTTGTATTTTTTTATTTTTTGAGACAGAGTCTTGCTCTGTTAACTGGCCGGAGTGCAGTGGCGCTATCTTGCCTCACTGAAACCTCCACCTCCTGGGTTCAAGCGATTCTCTGCCTCAGCCTCCCAAGTAGCTGGGACTACAGGCATGTGCCTCCACGTCCAGCTAATTTTTGTATTTTTAGTAGAGATGGGGTTCCACCATGTTGGCCAGGGTGGTCTCCATCTCTTGACCTCGTGATCCATCCACCAAGGCCTCCCTAAGTGCTGGAATTACAAGGCGTGAGCCACTGCACCCAGCCCTGCAAAAGGGTTTTCTAAAAAATTAAAAATTAAGATAGTGAAAGAGCACCCAAGAATGTAGCAGTTAGAAGATAAAAACCAAAGACAGATAACTCTGCTTCCCACTTTGTCTGCAAGCTTTATTTGGGTAGATATAACCTGACCGTGTAAGGCTCTAGATAAAAATAGTCTTTCAAGCCCAGTGGCAATCTTTCACTCTTGGAAAAATATAGTGTATATATTTTAAAAACTTTTAACAATATAATTTATCAATAAATTTTATTTCCTATAGGTATAATGTGAATACAGATTTTTATTGGTTTCAAAAAGTTTATATTAAATTGACAGTCCTATGAGGGAAGGATATATCTTGGTATTTCTCAAAGTATATCTTATAAAGACCTACATAAATAGCTTGTAGTAATTGTGCTCTAATTATTTAGAAATTGTGTTACTAAATATGTTTTAAATTCATGCATCAGATATCACATTCTGTCTTGTTGAGGGGCCTCAAGGAAATTATCAAACACAATGCAATCATTTTATTTAAAAGGCATTTCCATTATAAATAGATGGAAAACAAGTAACCTAGCAAGGTGTCTGCCTAGTGTCCAGCAGCCTTGCAGGAGTTAAAAGCAGAATTTATCAGACATCAATAGTTTATTGAAGAAATAGTCCTTTTTGCTTCATAATTTGCAGAAGGCTGCAACTGTCAGTCATGATGTACTGCCTCTTGAAATTAGTCAATAGAGCAAACAGCAAGAATTGCTGTGGGCAGAAAATAAGCACTGTAATCATGACATAACTGGGGTCAGTGATTTATGGATTTCAATATAGTAGTAGCTGCATATGATTGAAAATTTACTAGGTCACTAGTGCACCAAAAATTTTATTCACAGCCTCCAGGCATCTTTTGAAATGTGCAACAAAATAAAAACCTCTGAACCTGTTTTGACACTGCAGACTCAGTGGATGACATGCCAGCCCAGTGAGTCTCATTTAAATGTAAATGTGTCATAAACTTTTGTACCATCGTCTTTAAAAATGCCAGCTACTTGAAGGGATAATGCATGTGAAACTGATTTACATATTGAAGTAGTGAAAAAGGACCTTGTAATAATCAGGTTTGAATTCTTTCATTTTAAAGTTGGAAGCTGAAGGTGTTCCTGAAGTATCTGAAAAATACGAAATTAGTTCTGTTCCCACTTTTCTGTTTTTCAAGGTACGTATAAAGGTGGCACAAGAGATCATCCATTTATAGGGTGCCGTGGGGCTACCTGTTTGTTTCTTTCCCCTCTGTCTAATCCCTGAATATTAGGTTATTTGGCTGTTTCTGGCCTTTCGCCTTTCTTCTGATAGTCTCAGATTTTGCACCAATGCTAAGAAAGAAGACCATGCCAGCTGCTTGCCAACATCTTAGGAAAGTGGCATGGATTGTATAGTGCCAGCAGCCAGAATCAGAGCTTCTTGATCAAAATCCAGATATGTGGTTGTGGAACCCCAGTGTTACCT
Organism: Cheracebus regulus; assembly: GCA_963574635.1. Lineage (NCBI taxonomy): Eukaryota > Metazoa > Chordata > Mammalia > Primates > Pitheciidae > Cheracebus > Cheracebus regulus. The sequence goes on along the minus strand of CAUYQU010040149.1, from coordinate 35,445 downwards.
GAGTTGCTTGAATTGGTTGTTTAGAGCATGTGCCTGGACATAACGGAACCTCTGGCTGGTTCTGGTTTGATGAATGACTCTAGGAAGCGGGTGCAAATTTGAGCTTCCGGGCACCTGTGGGTGTTATGGGAGTTCCCCAAATACCTCATTTATACTTAATAACAGATTCATCCCAGCCAGTATGGGGGCAGTCTTTTTTGTATTTGGTTAGACTGACCTGATTTGACTTTGAGATGTCATAGTATTTTCTCAGTGTTTATCCAAGAAAAGAAAAAAATTATTATGTATTTCTAAAATTGAGTTGCAGTGCAGGCAATTGGCCATGAGGGTTTCTTTTTTCACATCTCCAGTAATACTGTTGTTTCCTTGAAAAATTTGAACTATGTAACTGTTTGGAATGCTGCACATATTCTAAATAACTTTTTAAACTTTAGAATTCTCAGAAAATCGACCGATTAGATGGTGCACATGCCCCAGAGTTGACCAAAAAAGTTCAGCGACATGCATCTAGTGGCTCCTTCCCACCCAGTGCTAATGAACATCTTAAAGAAGATCTCAACCTTCGCTTGAAGAAATTGACTCATGCTGCCCCCTGCATGCTGTTTATGAAAGGAACTCCTCAAGAACCACGCTGTGGTAAGAAGCTGCCTTTAAGATAATATAAACAAAATGAGTGCTTTCCCAGAATAGGGTATGGTTGAGATGAGCATCCTCTTTCCAAGCTATACCATACGTTTTATACTTGTGTTCACATACCCTTAGAAAATCAGAAAGGTTGTAATTCCCAAGGACACTATGATTAGGTGATCAGAATTAGTTTGTGTTATCGACTCAGTGTTGGGACCAAAAGCAGCCTCAGAACTCATCTAATTCAGAGTTTTGTTTTATACGTAAATCCTCAGACTCAAAGATAGAGGTAACTTGCCCAAGGTCACCTGGTAAGCAGAGTCAGGATTAGGTTCCAACTGCCATATTGCTGTCTCCGTTAATAGGCCTTTTGCCTGTTACTAGCTACTTTTGCTGTTAGCAGTTGCCTTTTCTTTCTTGCCAGCCTCTTGTTTTTCACCTAGTTTAGTTTCCGCAATTAAAAAATGTGCAGAATTTTCGTTGTGTTTTTGTGTCCACCCTGTGTGCTTTTGCCTTCCCTGTGTCATCACTATCTAATGATTCTCTTTCCCCATTGCTGTCATTTCCAGTTTATAGCTGCTAGTAATGGAAAGATGCTGAATTCTTGGCTTGTAGTCACTCTTATTTTCTGTACACATGGATGCTTGTAATTTTGTCCTTAAGTAAGTTTTAGAGTTATTTGACCACTCTGGTACTGGGTTTATGTTATTTTCTTTTTACTGTGCCTAGTGCAACATTAGTATGCTGCGTAATTGAGCATTTAATACCATTTGATGATGCTGTTGAGACTCTAAGAGTATTTGTATCAAGTACACAGGAGGGAATTTATTAAGTTGGGGCAGTAACATTGAGTATGCTCTTGATATGATTACAGCATATCCATTGTGACTTGACAAAGATAGCCAAGCTTCCAGTGTGAATTTAATTCTAAATTCTTCTCTGTAGGGTTATTAAATTACATATTTGGTTATGATAATGTGTAGTTTTAAAAATAAAGTTTCATGATGAATTCTGTCTTAAAAGTATCTCTTAGTTCTGCCTAAAAAATTTCCTTGCCAGTATTTTGCCTACTGTTTATGTATTGTAAAGCTAAATTGGTCTATACTAAACTAAAGGTAGCAACAGATAGTTTCTGTTGTGTTTGTTATTTTGTTTTTAATGGGGGTTGCAAATGTTTCGGATTCACCTTCTCCCATGAAACATGAGACTCATTTCTTGTACTTTGTGTGGTAGCCTAATAATGGGAACTTACCACTTCAGTCGAGTGGATGGTATTCAGCACCTTCACTCAGATCTCAGGTACAGTAGAACCGGCTGTGAAATGTGGGTGAAGCACACCTACAGTGGAATCTCTACAGTATTCTCTCCTTTGGAGTTGAACAGTAGTAGTCTCAGTCTTTTCAATGAAAGGGCAGTTGGCAACACTGAAGCTTGGGGAAGCTTGGGGAAGGTGCTCAGAGGAGAAGGATGTCCTGGGAAGCGTGCTAGACTGGATGTCATGCCAGGTGAACCTCAGGCCAACCCTGCAGCCTTAGCAGCTTTGGGGGCAAATCAGGTAGCCTCCTGGTGCCTTTAATTCCTTCTAGTGCTATTGGGGGTGGAGCCAATCTTGGAGGGCCTTTTCAGTGCAGATATTGTATGATTATTTAAGTAAATTAGAGAGAAACTTAGAAATTACAGTTTTTCTGCTTACCTTTTACTTTATTAAACTGAATTTAGAATTTACTTCTAGACATTTTTATATTAACAGAGTGGCATTTGGAAGACTATACAAATAATAGAATGAAAAAGAAGCTTTGAAACATTTCAGGGCTGGGTGTAGTGACTCATGCCTGTAATCCAAGCACTTCGGGATGTTGAGGTGGGTGGATTGCTGGAGGTCAGGAGTTTGAGGCCAACCTGGCCAACATAGCGAAACCCTGTCTCTACCAAAAATACAAAAATTAGCTGGGCGTGGTGGCACAAACCTGTAGTCCCAGCCACTTGGGAGGCTGAGGTAGGAGAATCGCTTGAACCTGGGAGGCAGAGGTTGTAGTGAGCCGAAATCGTGCCACTGCACTCCAGCCTGGGCAACAGTGAAACTCTGTCTCAAAAAACAAAAACAAAACAAAAACATTTCAGTGCCATCTGGCAACATGGTATTATAGATATTTAATAAAAGAAGAAAGATTTTGAGTTACATATGATTTAACAATTACAGTTTCTTCTTTTAAAGTACTTGTTTTCTATATAATTTTTGTAACTGCATTTTCAGTGAGCTTTTCTGTTTCCTGATATTTTCTGTTACATGCCTTTCTGTCATGTACAGTAAAGAGATCATTTAAGGATGTTGCTGTTTTTTAATAAAATACCTACTTAGGATTAATTGGAAAATATTTTTAAACTGTTTTCTTATGGGAATATAAGTCAGTTCAACCCTTTGCTGTTCCTTTCCAAGCCTGCTTAGTAGAGCATTGTTTTTGCTCTTCTGCTGGCATTTTAGAGAAGGGTGTAAGCAAAGCCCCCGTTATAGAAGCACTGGCCATCTAATCTTGTGAACACTCACGTGGCTCTTCTTTCCTTATTTTGCACCAAATTAGCTTTGAAGGTGCTGCCTCTGGTATCACTGCTAGACTCCCACTGTGGAGTACAACAGTATTTGTTTTTTGATTAGCTGGTCTCCACCTTGCTTTCTGCTAATCAGAAAAACATGAATGAATAATATTTAAATTGTATATCTAGAAAACCTTGAAAGCCATTTTTAGGGTCTCTCCTGGAGCCCTGTTGGATTCAGCCCAGCTTCTGCACAGATCATCCCCATCTATTTGTCTTTCACGTGGACTCTACTTGCAGAATTGTATGGTGTGTTATGAGCCTGACATGTGGGTAGGGTCTCAGTTGAAAAGAATTGAATTGTCCTTACTCTGTGCTCCTCATGAAGACAGGAAAATGCTTGTTTTAGGAAGAGTTTCTAGGAGCACTGAGGTGTATGTCATCTTAAACAGAATCTTAAATCCTTGAGCAGGTTAATTATGTGGGAATTCTTAACTATTTCAGTTAACAAATCTTGTAGGAAAGCAAAAAGACATTTGAACCGTAGTCAGAGATATTCTCCTGCAGTGAGAGGCATCCAGCCGGGCTCTTACTTTTAAATCAGCCACAAAATCAGCAGGTTTCAGAGGTGTTTTTTAGGATTTATTGTTAGGTAGGGATGAGATGTGGTGTTAGGCACCTATTCATGTCATGATTAGAAATGACTGGGGATGGAAATGGGGATTCTGTGGTAGTTAAACATTACTTTTCTACATTTAAATGTTTTTATTGCATGCATGCATTTTTCTTAAAAAAAAAGTGTGTAAGTATTTTGTTATTAGAATAAAGCCTTCTTGCCATCTTATCCTTAAGCATAACATTTCTAGTCTGCCACTTTAACCCTTAAAAATGAAACACTACCAATCAATCTTTCTAGTCTGCATGTAATTGCCTAAAGCTAAAATAAAGCTTTTTTCTCAGCCAGTTACAGTAAAAATAAGTTAATATATTGGCAACAGAATAACCATCAGCAATCAGCCGTTAGCTGTTTACTAATGAACTCCCAGATGAATAAAAAAATTTCAGAATCAGTGTTTTACTTCAGGCTGTACATGAACTTAACACTTCAGTTGTAGGAAAAGCAACTTATATGCTGTACAAATAAATACTAGTGCTTCATCTCAATAAACTGCACACTTGGAAAATGTTTACAGCTCATTTTAGATCCATGTTTTAATAGTAAATATGATTTTGGGTGACATCAGGTAAAGCCCATTCTTGCAATTAATCTTATGTTGAATTTTATGGTTTCATTGTATTTAAAAATAATTGCTGACACTAAGTCTTAGAGAAAGTTTGAATCTGAAGAATAGCTACTTTTCCAGTGAATTACAACTGTGTTTGGGAAGAATGAAGCATGAAAGAGTAGGACCATACAAAGTATTGGGAACAATGGAGAAGAATTAGCTTATGGAAAGAAAAATACTTTTTTTTCAGACTAGACTAATAGGTTTATAAAAGACTGATATTCACACTCTTATTCTTCAGTTCTAATGTCATAATAAGATGATGTCAAAAAAGTACACAATAAAAATGTGTCACAAAAGTATAATAAAATCATGGAACATAAAATTGCCACTATAGTGTAGTAAAAAAATTACATACTTTAGGGAATGTAAATAGTTTTAAAAAAGAAACTGTCAAGTTATGACATGAGATGAGAAAGAATACCGTCAATCGATGGTTCATATATAACAGAGAAGATAGCTTTAAAATTCAATGTACTGTGCCTATTTTAGACTACAGGAGAACACATCCTTCATGATTTTTAATTTATCCTGCTTAGAGATAGTGAAGATTGAGCACTACTGAAGTGGGTACTCAGGAGGTAGTAAAATGGCAGTAGAAACGAAACAGTATTGGGTTTTCAGGGTAGGCAAGTAGTAGTTAAAATAACAATTGTAGAATTTTTTTTCCTCTGCCCAGAGTTGATTCTCATAGATTCACAATAGGAAGGCTGGGAGGGACTGTCCAGAGTGTCAGGTCAGTCTCCTGATTGCCAGGAAAGTGCTGAGTGGAGGCCGTGGCCTCATCATGTGTCACCTTGGTGGGTGGAGGGAGCCGGTGTCAGGGATTCCGATTTCTGTGTTTTGTTTTGTTTTGTTTTAAAGCCAGGGTCTTGCTGTTTACTCAGACTACAGGCTGGAGTGCAGTGGTAGTCTCAGAGCTCACTCCAGCCTCAGACTTCAGGGCTCAAGTGATCCTCTTGCCTCATTCTCCCCAGTTGCTGGGATTACAGGTGTGCACCATCACTCCCAGGTCTCTGCTCTTTGGCTAGTGCTGTTTCTCTTGTGACAAAAAAATAATGTCCATGATAATGAAGAGGGGCTTTAATAAATACACCACTTGTTTTTTTTTAATACTCATAGTTGTGTCAAAAAGTTAAGTCATATCTGAATGTGTGATATGGTTCAAGTTCAAATAAGGGGATCCAGGAATATATTTTCTCTTTGTGTATACTACTCAGCCATGCTAATTAAATCACCAGCAAAATAAGAGGCAAGTGTCTATATGTCCAGTAGATCATATGTATGCTGAACTAATGTATTATCCTGTGTATGTGTTTCCAGAGAAGGAAAAGCTAAGTGCTTTATTTTCTTTTTTTGTGTACAGGTTTCAGCAAGCAGATGGTGGAAATTCTTCACAAACATAATATTCAGTTTAGCAGTTTTGATATCTTCTCAGATGAGGAGGTTCGACAGGGGCTCAAAGACTATTCCAATTGGCCTACCTATCCTCAGCTCTACGTTTCTGGAGAGCTCATAGGAGGACTTGATATAATTAAGGTTAGAATTGAGAAGTCTGCCTTGTAAAGAAATTCCATTTAAAGCATACTGTTTAAAATGTTGAGATAAATCTAGGGTACAAATTTCTTAGGAATCTATGTTTACTAATAAGAACCTGCAGTGAATACACAGTATTTCTGATTAGTTGATTGATCAGTGTTCTATGTTATGGTATGATCAAGGAGATTTATGTTATAATAAATTTTTTTCTTAAAACTGACATGTGTGCTTATTTTAGGAGCTAGAAGCATCTGAAGAACTAGATAAAATTTGTCCCAAAGCCCCCAAATTAGAGGAAAGGTAAGTGCTTTAGAAAGTTTCAAATAGCCTATCATTTAATATGTTAAAAATATTTTAAAGTCCTCAGGTTTTGCATTGCTCTTTCTGTGTAGAAATCAAGGATTTGGTATGTGTATGCCAGAGGTCATAATTTTGTTGTTTACAGTCAAACTAGCCATGCATACTTGGGCAGATCTAACTTGGATTGGAGAAATTTTAGCACCAACTTAGTGATCATGTGAAGGATACTCTTTGCTTTTATAGAAATGTCATTGTTTCTGTGGAACAACCAAATTTTGCTTACCTGTCTGCATTTCAGAGCCAGGGTCCAGATTTCTTGTCACTGCTCCTTCGCATAACCTCCGCACACTCGTGTTTTCCTGGGTGCAGCCTTGGTGACTGCTACAGGTGCTGCCCCAATGCCAGGGCACTGACAAGTGGTGAGAGTGAAAAGCTCATCAACTCACAGTAAGCTTTGAGCACTTCTCATGGCCTTTCTAGACCACAGGAACTTACATGAGCAAGTTTTGGAGCTGTGAAACCTATGTTTGTTTTATTAAGAATCTCACTTGGCTTTTAGAGAAGTTCTCTTACAGAAATGTTGGACTTTGGTGTGTAAGGCGACTTAATGGGATTTTTATTGCAGTAATGTGAATTCATATAGAACTTTAAAAAGGAATTTGTTCTGTCAGCAATCAGTGATTCGTAAATCTTCCTTTGGTAATTTTTTTTTTGCCATGTAATATCTTGAGAATTTCTAAAAGTGTTTAATAGTAATAAATGCCTCATTTGTCCTTAATTAATAATTTCTATAAACCACATTCCATTCCACATATATCAGGCTGATCTTTGAGTGCTGCATTCTGTCCTGTGGTTTGCAGCGTTTCCTGCCTCCTTCATGAGAAAGTGATGCTCCTCATCCCTTTGTTGACTCTGGTTGTCTTCATGTATGGTTCTTGGCTGTAGCCTGGTGATGCCCTTGGCCCATGGAGGCTGTGTGGTCTCTAAGGACAGCTGTGCTTTTTATATGCTTGTGTTTGCTGTTCAGTTGATTTTCCTTCTCTGCTGAGTACACTTGCTGCTGCTTATGGCCTTGTCTCTGTCAGACCTCCATTTTCCTAATTGCTGCTTCTAAATCTCCTGTGCTTTCAGACACCGAAAGGTAACTGGCTAGAATTATGTAGAAAGTAAAATTCAGCGTATTTTGAGTAATAATTTGAAGGGCCCCTAGTGAGCAGCAAAGTGCAGGAAGTGGAGTTTGTGGACTTGTGACATGTATTTTGGCAGTACATTGTGACCTGTGGTTCCCTGTGTCCAGGTGGCTAGGTTAGTAGGGTTGTCAGGATCACTGTTGTATTCCTGTATCTGTTCATGTTTTTCTGAACTTGAGCTAATCCTACTTGGTTGGTAATGTAAGTGATATAGCTTTGTATGTGATTTATGCATTTCATTTGGGATGAGCTTATAAGGAGATTTTTGAGCCATGAGTTGGAAGAACTTGGTGGCGTGACCCCATGGGGCTTAGGTTCTTTAGTGACCCATTGTCCCAACACTGACTTTCCTGATATTTGTGACTAAACTTGTGGCTGTATACAGATAATTAAAATTCCTGACAGCGTGTTAGATTATGATGTTTGAAAGACTATATAAAATATAAAACATAATGTTGAGAGCATTTGATTTTAGTAGCTGACATTAGCTGATATTCTGAGTTTTATTTAATGCTGTCACCCTGCAGTCTGACTCTGTGAGCTTTACATGTGTACAGTGGTATGCAGCATCATGATGGAAGATGGTGCACACAAGATCTAGTTCTGGAAGTTTTGGATGGGCTCAATATATAAGCCCCTTACTGAACAATTCCTTACTGAATTGGTTATTATTATTATTTTTTTATTACTGTGAGTTGATGGGCTTAAATTGCAACTTGAAGGAACATTCGTTGCCTTAAAAGCCATATTGTGTTTTACAGTGGCTTAGGGAGAGAATGAAATCAAGGAAAATGTCAATGCATTTGCTTGTTTAATACCACTCAAAGCTGTGAACTGTCATCCTGCCATCCCTCAAATATGCATGTTACTCACGAAGCAGAGGAAAAGTGTTGTTGCATAATTGAGCTGAGCCATTTTATATCAATTTTCTCTCTTCAGGCTCAAAGTGCTGACAAATAAAGCTTCTGTGATGCTCTTTATGAAAGGAAACAAACAGGTAAAGAACTCAAAAATGGTTTTATTTGTAATTTCTTTCAATGTTAACATTTGCAACAAGGGGACAGTTAAATCTCTTTCCTAGCTTTAGCTAATGAAGCTGTAGCAGTATCAGGAAGTTATCCAGGCCTTAATTGGTGCTTACGGAGATCAAACAAAGTAATCTACATTTTGCTTGACTTTATCATCAGCGTCTCAGTGGGGTGCATTTCTTTCTACTGCCAAACTTTGTCAGCTAACGTGGTCAACACTGTTAACACTTTAATGGTTGTGTGAGTTATTATTTCATTACCTTTTGTTTGAGTGTGTGGACTGCTGGATTGTGCAGCTGAGTCACTGGACTTCCTGAATGTCCAGTGCTTGAGTTTGCACCCCTAGATTGTCCTGTGACAGTGGAGGAGCAAACCCTGGCTGTGTAGCAGGTGTGCTGTGTGTGTGTTTGATGAATGAGTGAAATGATGAGCAATTCTCATTTGTAATGGGATGGTTCTTGTAGCTTTTTGACGAAAATACATATGGATTGTGCATCATTTTGAATATCAAGTTTGATAGATTACTTCCACTAATAGCTTGAGCAAAACTAATTTTCTTTCAGATTGAGATCAGAGTTTATTTCCAGAAACCAGCGATACACATTTATATCTAATTTTGTAGTTTTCGTAGCAATTGAACCTCTACTTAATTCTCAGTCAGTTGTTGAAGTACGCAAGGTTGGATAGAGTTTGGCCTGTTTTAGAGATAAAGAAACTAAAGCTCTGAGGGATGAGGCTGCTGGAATAAAGAAAATACCTCACTTGTTAGCCAGGTTGCATTGGGCAAATGACACTTACAGAGAACCTAACTTTCCTCATTGGTAAAGGGACACAATACTTCTTCACAGCGCAGACTCTGGTTGCCATAACTAGTGTGTAAGTTAATATAACTAGTTATAATGAAGCTAATTAGTTAACATAACTAATCGGTTAATATAATTAAGTAATGAAGTAACAGTAACAAAGAAAATGTTGATATACATTTCAGCATATTTGGGATCATTAGGTTAAGGCCTAGATTATTTGATTTTAGTTCAGTGTATTGAAACAATAGAGCACGTTAATAATTACTAGTAATGATAGAGTGAAATATTTTTCTTATTCTTGGTGATTGTTTAAGCGGATATTTATTCTCAAAACTTTTTTTTTCTGTAAGCCTAGAAAGTAAGTATTAATACATTTTGGAAACAGTATTATTAGGGCTATTAAACTGTTGACATGGTACCGTATCTTTTCTACAAGAGTGCTGGAATTTGGAGTCCTATGGCATAAAAAAAGCTTAAGATTTTCATAACCTCAAAAAAGTGTTAGTATTCTGTAATGTAAAAATAAAATGAGGCTGGGCGCGGTGGCTTACCACTGTAATCCCAGCACTTTGGGAGGCCGAGGTGGGTGTATCACCAGGTCAAGAGATGGAGACCATTCTGGCTGACATAGTGAAACTCCATCTCTCCTAAAAATACAAAAAATTAGCAGGGTATGGTGGCTCGCGCCTGTAGTCTCAGCTACTCGGGAGGCTGAGGCAGGAAAATTGCTTGAACCTGGGAGACGGAGGTTGCAGTGAGCTGAGATTGTGCTGCTGCTCTCCAGCCTGGGTGACGAGCGAGATTCTGTCTCAAAGAAAAAAAAGACAAAAGAAAGATGGGAGTCAGGGTCCAGTTGGGAATGGGAAAGTGATTGTCATAATCATCGCAAAAAGGCTAAGTGGGTTCAGATCATTTTGTGTGAGTGAAGTAAAGAATGAACTGGAATTTCTGTAGAAAATCTAGGTTTCACTTAGAGGAACTTTTTGACCACAAAAATTATAAACTGTTGGAACACATGTCATCTTAAGTGGTTACAAACAAAAGTGTGGGTCACGTTTGCCTGGGTTGATGTGTAGTTGGGTTTGTACTTGAAGAGGGGATGAGAAGCAGCCCTGGGAGCTAAGTAAAAGTAGTGGCAGCAACACTGGACAAGTGATGTACTGATTGACAGAGTATTAGGTGTAACCATGCTGCTTGGGTCATATAAAAAATGTAATCTTTGCAAAATTTTTTTTCATCTAGGAAGCAAAATGTGGATTCAGCAAACAAATTCTGGAAATACTAAATAGTACTGGGTATGTAAACTTTTTCAACTGGGGTATTAAAAAAATCCAACCCGGCTAGGTGTAGTGGCTCACGCCTGTAATCCTAGGACTTTGGGAGGCTGAGGCAGGAGGATTGCTTGAGTCCAGCTGTTCAAGACCAGTCTGGACAACATAGTGAGACCCCATCTCCACAAAAAATAAAAAAATTAGCCAGGCATGGTTGCGTACATCTGTGGCCCCAGCTACTTGAGAGACTGAGGTGGGAGGATCCCTGGAGTCTTGGAGGATGAGGCTGCAGTGAGCTGTGATTGCACCACTGGACTCAGCCTGGGTGACAGAGCAAGACGCTGTCTCAAAAAATATATATAATTCCAACTCTTCAGTTCTGCCATTGATGCTTTTCAGTTGTAATATCTGTATCCATCTACAAATATTTGTATCTTTTGTTATATTTTGCTGTATTGTTTTGTGAATGTCTTAATGTAGACCAAAATGGTATTTTCTGGCCAGTGTCATAGTATTAGTAACATAAAGGAGGTTCTTAGGCAACCTTTGGAATAACTATTTTGTCTACTTTCCCAGAGGAAAGTGAATAACTGAGTTCTCACCATGCATGAAGCTATTTCAGGGATAATATAGGTAGTTTTAAATTTTTCTCAACTATCATAGTTGCTAAAAGATACAGAATGCTGAAGGGGCGCACGTTAAGGTCCATTACCTGGATCTGCGAGGTAGCGCAGGCTAAATTGCAGTTGCTCCTAGTTTTGATGTGCTCAGGGGTGAAGCTGTCAGGTAAGAACATTGCCATTGATTTTTTTGGTTAAAAACAAAGCCCCTTATTTGGAGATACTTAGCACATGTTCTGTGCTAAATATTTAGCACAGGGTTTGTCAGGTACTTTTGTTTGTTTCTCATTATTTCATGATTGCATCTTTTAAAAATCATTATTGTAACTGTAGCTTTTAGCTACAGTTAGATCAGGCAGATCAGTTGAGGTCAGGAGTTCGAGACCGGCCTGGCCAACATGGTAAAACCCCATCTCTACTAAAAATAAAAAATTAGCCGGGTGTGGTGGTGCATGCCTGTAATCCCAGCTACTCGGGAGGCTGAGGCGGGAATCACTTGAGCTTGGGAGGCAGAAGTTTCAGTGAGCCGAGACTGTGCTACTGTACTCCAACCTGAGTGACAGCACGAGATTCTGTCTCAAAAAAATAAAAAGTTCTGCTTGATTGCTTCAGATTATTGTGACATTTTATAGAGGCAAGTACAGTCAGTTTATTGTAACTTCAAGCCTGCTCTTTTCTTCATCCGTGGCCTGGGCCATACAGTAGGGGCTGGCTTGCTTTTGGTCATTTTTGATTTCCCTCTTTCTTTGTCGACCCTCTGCTACGGTCCTCAGTGAGATACACACAGTTCATCCTCCAGAGCAGCACCAGCTTCCTCAGGGCACAGGTGTCTTCTGAGCCAACCCAGTGGGCCTGACCAGCCCTTGTCTTTGGTGGAACATCTTGGTAACTTGGCTTTCCTTCCTTTATCTGTCTAATCTCCATTGTATTGAAAGTGCCCTGTGGTCCCCGAGCAGGAGGCTGCCTTGGGAGAGAATGACCTCCCAGCTCTGAACTCGCTAAGCATGTTTGACTCTAGGAAGAGTGAGGCTGTCCAGGACCTCAGCTTCTTTTAATTTGAACAGACCATGCTCTTTCTGGGAGTCATAAGTATGTGGAGAAAGCTCTTTTTTACTTTTTCTCATTTCTCACCTTTTCCTTTAGTAGCCAAAATACACATTCATGAAGGGCTGAGAACCAAATATATATTGAGATTTGAAAGGGACCCTTTACGAGTAACTTTTAGGAAGTGTATTGGCTGTTAGGACTCCACATACATACACTTGGGCCCAGTGCTTCCTGGATCCTTTATGAATAGTTCTATAACTCACTGTTTTTATCACAGTGTTAGGAGATTTGCCACCTTGAGTTAGTTCAACTTGAGTGAAGACTTAACATTGGGTCTTAAAAAAAAATTAGGTTTACATTGGGTCTTTTTTTGCTCTTTTTTTTTTTTGGTAATTGCTTCTGATTTATCCGGTCATTTAAGTTTTTTGACTGTTCCCTGCACCCATAGACAGTTCCTTGGGAACTTATTTACTAAATAAACAAGATTTCCCTATGATGGTTTCAGTTTTATGGAACGTCTGGTTTTTTACCTGCAGCATTTTCTTTGGCCACCTTTGGGAATTGCACCTGTACTGTCAGTCACCCTGCAAGGTTTTAGGCATACGTGCTTGCTAATCCCTGACTAACAGTGAAATCGCTCTGAGTGGATACAATTGGATATTCATGCAGTGATTTTTCATTCTTTGTACAAGTAGTGTTCATTGTACAGCTTAAAGCCACAAAGCTTTCATTGGTCTTTTGTACATGAAAAACAGCACCCTCTCTGACATGAGTTGATTTAAGTGTGGAAAGCATGTCTTGCTAAGGTGGAGGGAGCTGGCAGTGCGGGTGTCATCTGGCTGCCAAGCCCCTCCAGCCTCCATCCACAGGCACTATTCCATCCTGCTCCACGAGAGCTTCCAGGAGGTTAAGAAGCAGCACCTGGGGTGGGGCAGATATGAGAAGTGGGTGAGAGTGTTCAGTTAATGAAGGCTTGTACGATGGATGTGTCAGTCTGACCCAGGGGTTGGCAGGTTGCAGTTGGCTGCCCATTTTTGTAAATAAAGTTATATTGGCACACAGCCACATCCTTTCGTTTAAATGTTGTCGGTGGCTGCTTTTGTGCTGCCTAGCAGAACTGAGCTGTTGCAGCAGAGACTGTCTGGCCTGTAAAGCCTGAAATGTTTACTGTCACACTTTTTAACAAAAAGTTTGCTCACCCCTGGTCTAACCCAGTATTGTCTGGAGAAAAGTCCAGATAAAGTCATATGTTGGAATGACTAATTCTGTGTAGTACTTGGCAGGTTAAGAAGTAAAATCATTTCCATTGGTCTATAGTACATTTTGTTAGCAATGAAGTAGTTTTCTTGATTGTTTAAAAAACATCAAATGCATAGAGGTTTTACAATTTTTATTCAACTGTATTTCCTGTTAAAATGTCTTCTCTTTTTTGCAGTGTTGAATATGAAACATTCGATATATTGGAGGATGAAGAAGTAAGTTTTGTGTTTGATGTTTCACCTGTGCCTTAGCTTGAATCATAAGGGTCTGATGGGTTGGTTTCAGGATTCCTGTTGTTTCTTTAGGTTCGGCAAGGATTAAAAGCTTACTCAAATTGGCCAACATACCCTCAGCTGTATGTGAAAGGGGAGCTGGTGGGAGGATTGGATATCGTGAAGGTAAGGCTAGTTCTTTCGCTGTTCCACAGCACAGAAAAGATTTTGGTATGTGTAAAAGTTATTTCCTAAATGGAAACTTGAGAGTTGTTTTTGACTCCTCTTTCCAGCCTGACTCTCAGGCATTTCTGGACCACTATCACCATTTCTGTGTGCATCAGTATCCTGCTATTCTCACTGTCCCCAAGTGGCAGCATGTTCTTACTCGCACACCTGAACTAGCCATTATGTCTCCTTTCCATGGGGTGCTCTTCCTTGTCACCCTGTTAGATCCTGCTTCAGTTCCTGGCCAACAAATTATTTTTTTCTTGCCTTACTCACCTGCCCTTGGGTGTGTGGAGTGACAGTAGTGTGAGGCCTGTGGCCCAGTGCTGCCTATCCGTGCCACAGAGACTGAAGATCACTGCCCCCGGAAATGTAGGTCCCTTTTTGGTTTTCAGATATTTGGAAATCTGTTATCTGTTAGATTGTAAGTGTTTTAGAGAAGACACCATTTCTTAAATACCTTGAGTCCTTACTGATGCTTTGTGTATTTTAGGAGTTCAGTAAATGGTTGTTAGATGGATAAATGACTTTAATTTACTTCTTGCTTTAAGTAAACTTTGATTGAGTTTTAAATGGATATGACTTAGCTTATATTTAATGTCTAGAATTTAGGACAGGCTCACCAACTAGCACCTGTGTACTCCATAGCTCTCTTGATTAGCCCAAAACAATAAACAGAAACTGTAGCTTTAATATCTACCCACAAACCCTTCACTGCACCCCAGGCCCACTGTGGGCATGGAGGTGTCAAGGAGGAGGGTGGTAGCCAAATGAGTATAGAGAGGAGCTAGGCAGGAATGCTGGGCAGGAATGCCAGATTCTGCTTGGGAACATGAACAAAACTGCCCCAAAAGGTGGGCTGCTGACTGCCCTCAGGCCTTCCTCTTGACTTGATCCATTAGAGAATTTTCTGTGAGGTCAGATCTTTGACTTTTTATGTGGAAAACAAATAGAAAGTGGTACTGCTTCTAGTTATGTTGTAAAATAAGTTTTTTGTTTTTGGAGACAGAGTTTCACTCTTGTCGCCCAGCTGGAGTGCAGTGGCATGATCTCAACTCACTGTAACCTCTGCTTCCCAGGTTCAAGTGTTTCTCCTGCGTTGGCCTTCTGAGTAGGTGGAATTATAGGCTCCTGCCACTTTGCCTGGCTAATTTTTCTATTTTTAGTAGAAATGGGGTTTCACCATGTTAGCCATGGTGAAACTGCTGACCTCAGGTGATCCACCCACCTCAACCTCCCAAAATTCTGGGATTACAGGCATGAGCCACCGTGCCTGGCCAGAGTAAAAGTTTTTAACACATGCTTTTATAAAGTGAAGGCACTAGCCTACCACTGAAATAACATCAGCACTTTTTTGGACCAGTATGTTTTATAAAAACAAAGCTTGAGCTCCATTGATTGCAGAGGCTGTTTTTGTTCTGTGGTTGCCTCTCTGCAGGTTTTGTTTCCTGTGGAGTTCCAGGTTTGATATCATAGTTGTTAAACCAGCCAGTGAGACATTTTTCCTGGGGAACGGCCTCACTCCTGGAGGAAAAAATGTTTAATACTATAGCTCTTGAATGGCCCTGAAGCAGTAAAAACAGATCTGCATTTGTCCCCCTCCCTCTCTCTGTCTGTCTCTCTCTCTATATATATATAATTTTATTTTTGTAAGACACAAACAGTACTCAAACCCCAAATACTCTTGAGCCTGTTCTTGTCTGAATGTTTTATAGCCTGTACCTTAGCCATTGGTAACTCTTGGGAAGATACAATCAATAAATCTCATTTAATTCTAAAGCTAAGCTGCATGGGTAACTTCTTTTTAGTTATATAACAGAGTGTTATATGATTTTTTTTATGTTTACCTGCTAAGAACATATACATTTGAAATGTGTGATATTGTTAACATTTTTCCTTGAGAAGATATATGGACTAGCTCTTACGATGCCATTTTGATCTGTTTCTTGCAGAATGCAGTAATTCATGGTTAGTTCAGTTAAAAGATTTTTGAAACGGTCTAATCTGGATGGCCTCTTTGGAGCAATGAGCATTTGTTTCGTTGAATGAGTGAATATCTAATGACTTAGTTATGTGGTCAATCTAATGTCCTGAGAAAATTGTGAGTTATTCTTGCCTCTGAAGAGTAAACAGTTCACTACTGCTGTTAGAGAATGTTTGGACTTAAGATAGTTTGTTGAGAGAGATTTAGAAGATTTGGTTAGGTCTAGCTGTTCTACTTGCCGGCTGATGTTAACAGCAGTGAGGATGGCCTTTTTGAAGCACCCTCAATGTGCGAGGCACAGTGCTTTGGTGCTTTTAAGAGGCTGCTTCATGTAATGTCCCAAGCAGCCTCAGAGAGCAGAATTCTTCTCAGTCAGTAGATGAGGAAACAGAGACATGGAGAGGTCAGATGAGTTGTCCACCATCCCATAACCAGTAAGCCATTGAGTCCAGATTCTTCCTGAGGGCCACCTGCCCTTTCCGACTGAGTTGCATGGTCCTCTGCCTTCTTGAGTGTGTCCTCTGAAAAGTCCTGCTGGGTTCCTTGGAGCGGCAGGGTGTCTGCTCGTTAAATAGGTAGAAGATCCCTAAGCATTACGGAAAGTGGTCTGAGTTTGGTGTGACAGCATCATTCCTATTTGATTTTAATCCAGAGAGGAGGTCATCTGGATTTTAATGGTTTTATTGATTGATGTTTGTGCAGCTCAGTGATAACCTGAAATGTTATATCATATTAAATGTTTGTTTTAAACCAGAAAATCTTATTTATCACTTGTCATATTTCAAACTTGGTGTCTGTACTCCAGATTTTAAATCTGGAAAATAGGCACAAGGAGCATGGAGCCTGCATAGAGCCTGTGCTGCAGTTCCAGTCAAGCTAGTGGTAGCTCTTTTGATACCATGTCTGTTTCTGAATTGTTAGGTCTTTTTAATGGTTTCTGCCTTTCCATGTTACTGGTACTATAGCTTTTCCTGAGACAGAAATATATTCCCAGGTTGGGTTTCAATAGCAAAGGCTGTTCCTCTCTGAGTGGCAGAGTGGGAGGGGAACAAGCATCATATTTGAGTAGGCTTTTAATGTCACATTACTTTTTTTGAGACAGAGTCTTACTCTGTCACCCAGGCTGGAGTGCAGTGACGCAATCTTGTTTCACTGAAACCTCCACTTCCTGGGTTCAAGTGATCCTCGGTCTCCCAAGTAACTGGAAGTACAGGTACAGGCCACCATGCCCACCCGGCTAGTTTTTATATTTTTAGTAGAGACGGGGTTGCATCACGTTGGCCAGGCTGGTCTCAAACTCCTCACTTTAAGTGATCTGCCCCCTTGGCCTCTTAAAAGTGCTGGGATTATAGGCGTGAGGCACTGCACCTAGCCACATTGCTTCATTCTTCAGCCTTGAAAGTCACTTGATTTATTTTCCTTATTTATTGCTATAGTTTAAATAGGGGTTCATTAGCTCCATTTGCTGCGTTTCTTAATACTAAACTATCTGTTGGTTTTAGGATACATTAACTTACTTACTTTAATTTAGTTTAATTTAGGAGATGGAGTCTCACAATAGCCCAGGCTGGAGTGCAATGACATGATCTCAGCTCATTGTAACCTGTGCCTCCTGGGTTCAAGAGATTGTCCCTGCCTTAGCCTCTCAAGTGGCTGGGATTACAGGCGCCCATCACCATGTCTGACTAATTTTTATACTTTTAGTAGAGACAGGGTTTCACCATGTTGGCCAGGCTGCTCTCGAACTCCTGACCTCAGGTGATCTGCCCGCCTTGGCCTCCCAAAGTGCTGGGATTACAGGTGTGAGCCACTATCCGGCCAAGAATAACTTGTTAATTTTTATGGCATATTTAGTTTAAGAGTGTTAAAAGACTGGAGTTTTAATCCAATAGGTGTTTCTTTTGGTTCTCAGATTTACATACAAGCTGCGATTTTTAGATAGATGTTTTCATATTTTTATATATGCATATACATATTATTATTGTTTTTTTATTTTTAGGAACTGAAAGAAAATGGTGAATTGCTGCCTATACTGAGAGGAGAAAATTAATCTTAAACTTGGTGCCCAACTATTGCAAGACATATTTAATAACATTGGGAGCAGTTCATGATTTAGTCCTCAGAGATGGACTAGGAATAGAAAAATCCTGCTGACTCAGTTACATGTTTTGTGTATTTCACAATGTCGTGCTAAATAAATGTGTGTTACATTTTTTTCCCACCAAAAATAGAATGCAATAAACATCTTCAAATTATTAACAATAATTGTATGAAAAAAGTGTGTCTTTACAGCAATATTTTAACATACAGCTACTATATAGTTAACCCACCTTAAATCTCTTTTTCTTAGTACATGAGTGCCTTCTAGCAGTTAAGAAAGGCAGTCTTCAGAAAATGGAGACTGGTGGCGGGCTGCAGTACACAGCAACGTTTAGAACAACTCCTGCGCCAACACAATGGCTCCCCTCGCTGGTGAAAGATCGCTTTACAGCTTTAAAAACAACTGAAATTTTTTTCTGATGTCATTGCTGAGTTTGGCACTGGTTAAATTGCAGAGGCAGCGTAGGATGTTTGCAGATTCAGAGACGCATTTCACAAGGCACTAGTAGTGAATTATCAAGAAACATTTAAGAAGAAAGTGATTTCTCATTGAATATGGTACAGCAAGCACTTTTTTCATAAGGCCTAGAAGAATGGGTAGTTGTGACAAAAAGAACAGAAAAATGCTGTTGTTTGTTTTAAGCATCTATCTATATGTCCATCCATCCATCCATCCATATATCTATCCATCCATATATATTTTGAGACGGGATCTGGCTCTGTCTTCCAGGCTGGGGGGCAGTGGCACGCGATCATGGCTACTGCAGCCTTAACTTCTCGGGACCAAGTGACCCTTTGGCCTCAGCCTCCTGAGTAGCTGGGACCACAGGCATGCACCACCATGCCCACCTAATTTTTTTATTTCTTGTAGAGACGAGATCTCCTGCCTCAGCCTCCTAAAGTGCTGGAAGTTACAGGCATTTGCCACTGCACTTGGCCCACATACTTATAATAAATGTTGATTTGGTCCTTCACGGTCCTTTGGTCCTTCTGTTGAGAGCAGTTTGAAGTTCATGAACATTTGAGAAATAGTTGCTCCACTAAGCTTCCACAGTTCAGGCTTTAAATGGGATGGCTAAATTCACCTCATGGTTCTGAGTTTTTTCTGTACTTGTGGCACATTCCCTTCATTACATTACCCCACCCTGTTGTCTGGGTACTGTCTGGTGGTGATAAGGAAAGGGAAGCAGAAGTCAGTAATTTAGACAAGAATAAACAGGACAAAATGAATCTATTCCTAGGTAAGATTAGCCCTCCACCTGCTGCACACTGCTGCTGTCTCTTGAGCTCAGGCTGTTTTTTTCTGTTTTGATTGTGTAAAGAGTAGAGCACTGATGTATGTTATGTGTTACACAGGGTGGTCTGTACAAGTCATAAAGCTCGATGTGGCCTTGCCTCCTGCTAGGAGTTAGGATGCCCATGATGGTGGATTTTCTTGGCATTCTGTATAGTTAGATAAGGCTCTTTATTTAGTGCATTGGCCCGTGAGAACTTCCTTGTTTCTGTTTTAAATGAAAATCATTGTATAAGTAAAACTTTTAAAATGCAGACAGAAATAGAATTTTAACTGAAATTGTATGAAGCCATTGGCTGCAGGGATGTGTTTGTCATGGAGGAGGGCTCCATACTTTTTTTGTATACTTATCTCAAACTCACATCATTTGCATACTGCTTTTTCTGTCCTAGTATATTTTCTAAGTCAGCTTTTTACTTTATCCTAAGCAAGAATATCTTTACCATCACAGATTCAATAAGCCAGCTTTTTTTCTAATGCACATACAAATAAATAAAATGTACAACTTTTGTTTTCATACTGTGCATGGGAATAATAAAACCTTTATTATATATGCTTTTCCCTTAACAATAATGTGAAAATTAGAATTAGGAATTCAAAAAGCAGTGAAGTCTGAAAATTTAAAAAGTAGACTAGGTATTAGGGGACAAAAGGTAAAGGAAGACGAGAATGTTTCTTTAGTATTCATTATCTCCCCTCTGTATACGATGTTACATATATATAACTACTTCATTTTTGTTGACTATATATAATAGTGAAATCCCCTTAAGCAACTTAGGGTATACAGTTGATGTCCAACTTCCAGGGAGTGGAGTGGAGGGGCTAGAAACACACTTGATTAACAGTTTTCACCCACACATTTTAGATAATTTTTTTCTTTTTTTGCCAAGATTTTAGTAGTAAATTCATAAATATGGGACGTACTTTCACTCCTTCAGCGTTAAAATGGAAAACCAAACAGTGCCAACAGTAGTGGCTTAATTATTGGTATACAAGAAAAACACACCACCAGTGGGCTTTCTTAATTATGTGTTTTAAATATCAGTATGTGCAGAATGCACAACTTTTAACACAAATGGCTACCTCCAATTTGGGAAACACTGCTGTGGCCCATAGGCCATTGCTCTGATAATGTTATGTGGTTAGTGCATTTTAGGGAGACCCCCTTTCCCTTTGGCTGACTCCTGTAGGACATAAGACATCAGTGACGTCATCCTTTGTTGAGCCATCCTGGTCTGAGTCAGGATGAGTGTTGAGAGTTTTTGGGGAGTTGCCACTGGCCTATATGAATTTATCCTCTTAAATTCTGATAGTCATTGGCTCCATTGACTCCAGGTAAGTTGGGGTGACTGTGCAGCATATTTCTATTTTCCAGTTGTTTCTGGCCGGACATGGGGGGATAGTCAAGAGATCTTGTTCATGCAAAGGGATTGGTGGCCATTCCTAATCTGGTTTTATTAGTGTATTTTAGGAAGTCAAGTAAGATTCTTGAGCCCAACTGAACTTCCCTTATTGAATTTCCTAACAAAAGAGAGTTTGCGAATGGGTTTATAATTGAACCTGCCCTTGTTATATTGGAATTGAAATCCTCTCTGATCCTCAAATTCTAGAGACAAAGTTGTTTTCTGAATTGGAGAAATCTGTTCAGTTCACAAGGAAAGGTGACAATGTGTCATTTGGATGTTGTCCCACACGTGAGGCTTTGTTGGGTGCTTGTGGTGGGAGGGACCCTCCAGGCAGGTTTTGTATGGAGGGTTTTCATGTCTGGACACATTTCTGTCCCCAGAAGCACTGCTACGCTTTTGGGAGCATGGACCCTGGCCAGAGCCTGTGGCCAGCTATGCCCACCCTCCCTCCCCCCGCCTACTCTGTTGAGTCTGTAGTGGAGCTCTGTGTGGCACCTGATGGGTTAAAGCTGTGTGGTGCTTAGGATAGAGCTGGTGCTGTGGGAGGCTCTTGATGATGCGGGCTGCCCTCCGTCTGCCCGTTAACTTAAAAACCAAACCTCACATGTCAGAATTTCCCTTCTAGAATAGGAGCCAGAAAGGCCCTCATACAGGCAGGGCCGTTAACTCCGCTTGACTTGTATATTTGTGCCTTCCTTGTAGGAAGGCTTCTTAGGGAATTGGTATCTGTTTAGGGGAAGTAAGCCTGCAGGAATGACCTTTTTTTTTTTTTAATAACTCGGTTTTGCTTTGTAATAAAAAATGGAAAGAAAAACGAAAACCAGTGAAAGAGGCTAGTTTGTGGAGTTCTCCTTTGCAGGCGAGGGGAGAAAGCAGCTCTCTCAAGGGCACAGCTACAGACTTGGAGCTGCGGCTTGCATCCAGGGTCTGGGACCCCCAGACCTGAGGCTTACCCCTCCCAGGAGGCCTCCCCCTCAGAGCTGTGGGATGCAGCTACCTTTTCAGCTGTGATGAGAAACTGGTGAACTGCCAGGATTCTGGCTCTGGCTTAATTAAGTCTGCCCCTTTCCTGGGGATGAGAGGGCATTAGCACATTAGAGGGCACAGCCGAGCAGCTCTTCCTCAGGGCTCTACTTTTTAAGCCCTGGGGGTTGACTGACTGATTTGAAGATTGCCTTGTTGATGAATGTGTTGGAGCTTGCTACCATAATGTAAATGCTCTTTGTTAAGCTAACAGGACCTGCTGGGTTTGGTTGGCTTTGTCCACGTGTGACTTAGGTGCTTTGGCCCTTTTTGGTTGAACACTGAGCCTTGTAGAACCATCAGTAAGTCCCCCTTGGTCCCTCTGGATTGCTCATTAACTTAAGAAGGAAAGTAAAAAATTATTTGCCATTTCCATTCTTTACAAAAATGTCTTAAGTCTACTGAGTAGACCAATTTTTAAAAATAGCATATTTTAATAATTAGAAAGTCATTTTAATAACTTAAAAAGTTTAATCTGTGAAACAACCTTAATATATTTTAAACACTTTGTAATCATTACCTGCCTTATTGAAAAGAATTATACAAATAAGACCCATCTCGACAGTCAAATTAAAAGTTATAAGCTTAAGATAGGGTCTCTTCTGTCACTCAGGCTGGAGTGCAGTGGTGCAATCATGGCTTGCTGTGTCCTTGACCTCCCAGGTTCCAGATCTCCCATATCAGGCTCCTCAGTAGCTGGGATGACAGGCATGCTCTGCTGTGCCTGGCTGTGTTTTTTTTGTTTTTTAGAGATGAAGTCCCACTGTGTTGCCCAGGCTGGTCTCACTCTCCTGGGCTCAAGTGATCCTCCCACCTCAGCCTTCCAAAGTGTTGGGATTACAAGTGTGAGTCATCATGCCTGACCTAAAATGAGTTTTCTTAAATTTGACAATTGCTACTTTTAAAAATTCAAACCTTTTTAAATAAAAACAATTTGATTTTTTTTTTTTTTTAAGACAAGAGTCTCACTCTCTTGCCCTGGCTGGAGTGTAATGGCACAATCTTGGCTCACTGCAACCTCTGCCTCCTGGGTTCAAGCACTTCTCCTGCCTCAGTCTCCTAAGTAGCTGGGATTATGGGCGTGTGCCACCATGCCCGACTAAGGTTCGTATTTTTAGTAGAGACGGGGTTTCACCATGTTGGTCAGGCTGGTCTTGAACTCCTGACCTCATGATCCGCCCGTCTCGGCCTCCCGAAACGTGGGGATTACAGGTGTGAGCCACCGGACCCAGTGAATTCTTGCTTTATACACATTTCACATGTTGAGTTTGAGGACCTAGAACCCTCCCTTTTGTCCAGTCACATTTCTTCACGGCTGTCCACTGATCATCGAATCAGCATAAACATGGACAGTTTCTCTTGGGTCTTTGGGTCTTCGTTTCTGAAGGCTCCCAGGTCACATTTAAGACTTTAATTAAATACATCTTATGCTTTTCTCCTGTTAATCTCTTTTGTTATAGGAGTGTCGGCTGTGCCCCTTGTGATGGGTTAGGAAAGGTATCCACTTGTCTGAGTCAGACACAAGCTGCACTAGCTTCCGGATGCCTCATTCACCAGGATGTGTAACTTTAAAAACAAGCTTTTATAACTGGCATCCCATTCTGGTTTCAGAGTCTTGGGGCCTTTTTTCCTATAGCTTTGTCTGATATTTAGAGACATTCAGATTCAGAACAGTTCGGTCTGCTCATGGGCCGGGCACATGCACTGACTCACCAGAGGCAGCAGAATCCCTTGAGGAAGGGGTCTTGGTGCATTGAGGCCACTTTGTAGGTTCTAGGGCTGGGAGCTAGGATTTGAACAAGGATCCAGAGCGCAGCCCACACTGTGCTTGAAGCCTTGTGCCACACTTTGAGGTAGCACACTGCATGCCAGTGACTTAAGTTGCCAAAGTCTGGGGCTTCTGAAATGACCTGGTATGTTTACCTTCCTGTTAGGAATGGTGTGACTTTTACAAATTAAGTGCCAGGCTGGGCACAGTGGCTCATGCCTGTAATCGCAGCACTTGGGGAGGCAGAGGCAGGTGGATTGCTTGAGCTTGGGAGTTTGAGACCAGCCTGAGCAACATAGCAAAACCCCATCTCTACAAAAAATAAAAAAGGTGTGCTCCTGTAGTCCCAGCTACTTGGGGAGCTGAGGTGGGAGGGATTGCATGAGTCCAGGAGGTCAAGGCTGCAGTGATTGTGCCACTGCACTCCAGCCTGGGTGACAAAATGAGAACCTGTCTCAGAAAAAATAAAAAATTAAGTGCCAGGACTCTGCAAATTCTGACTGAAAAAGACCCTGTTCTCCCCTGCAGTCATTCATCTAAATGGTTGTCAGTGGTACAATGTTAATTGTATTTAATCTTTTCTCAGAAAATAAAGTTTTATTTGAGGAAGTTACAGATTTCCATATGAACTCCTAGAGAGAGGGCCTGCCCTGGTTCAGGCTAGCCATGTGGCCCAAGGTGAGGTAAGAGTTTCTCGGCCCCTCATCTCCCAGCCTGTTGTCCCCAGGAGCGAGTTCCCTACCCCCTAGCCCTGTCGTTGAGCCCAAGCTTATAACCTGGATAGGGGAGCCATCTATTCAGGGAGAAGGCATGTGTAGTAATTTATAAAGGAATTAGAGTAGAGTTTTATGCTCTTGACTGGTGTTTTGTGCTTAAAAGGACGAGCCCCAATATAATAGAGAAAAGCCAGAAGGAGCTTGGATGCCCTCAGAGAGCCCCATCACGTGTCTCTGTAAGGGCAGAAAAGAGGATACCTTTCCTCACCTATCACCAGGGGCACAGCCAACACTCCTATAATAGATTAACAAGGAAAAGCATAAAATTTATTTAAAGACTTAGGTGACATGGGAGCCTTCAGAAATAAAGACCCAAGAGAAACTGCATGTTCACACTCAGATCTGAGTGGGTGACCGTGCAGAAATGTGATTGGATGAAAGGAAGGATCTGATCGTTGAACGCATGAGGAAACCTCGGCCCTGTGTGGCGTTCCTGACTTCCAGGTATCGGGCAGGGCCCTTCTGGGATGAGGGTCTGGGATCTGCTTTTCAGATAAAGGAATGTGGAGGATGTCTTTGTGGCCAGCTCCTGTAGTGGAACGCAGGTCCAGCTGCTCACCAGTTAGAGTCCAGTTAACAAGAGCGAGGTCTGGTAGAAAGAAAGTGACTGTTAACCAGAACTAGTCATGGGGATCTGGCCGGATTCGCACCCAAAGTAACAACTTTGAATTTTGGGGGAGAAGGCAAGGGTTTAAACAGGGGCACCCGGGTGGGGCTTGAGATGGGAGACGTGCAGGGGTCATGCTGAGTACAATGTGTGTCTTGTTCTGGGGGCTGCCCTGGGCCTCAGTCCCCCTGGAGTGCAGGCTGGTGTCATCTCAACAGCGGCCGAATTGGACTGGCCACCTTGTGGTCAGCTCTGGGATTTTGCAGCTGGGTTTCCAGGCTTGCTCTGTCTCAGGATTAGCCCCTAAACTTCGAGGTAAGCAGGTAATTAGAAACTAGCACACGGATACACACACCTGAAGAGGGGTATGGAGTTTAAAGAAAAAGGCTTTTGCAGTTTGCTTTAAGGTTACATCTCAAGATTGAAGAAAAAGAGGAAAAAGTTCCAAATGCATTTTGAAGTGCAGCTGTTCGGTCACGCTCCTGCACAAAGGCCGGGGGAGGGTAGAGCCGTATTTCTAGGTTTTGAGGCTGGCTTTGCAAGAGGGTTCTGGTTTCTGTGATCTGCACTGGGGAAGAGGGATTCTACTTTCTGTGGCCTGCCTTGAGGGGAGGTGGGGGGAAGTGGCCAGAGAGGGCGGAGAGCCCTTGCTTCTGAGCGCTTCCGGTGTCCTGCAGTTCCTGGTACTCAGTGTGCCCAAATCCCAGGCCTTGGGGAATCATTTTCTGAGCCCCAGCATATCCCTCCATTTTGCCTTTAGGTCTGGAGGCAGGCCAGGGCATTTGCCCTTGGTGGGTGCAGGTCGGGGGCATCTGCGGGTCTCCGCATGTCGGGAGTCTAGTCCCAGAATCAAAGGCTCCTGGTGGGGAGGAGCGTGTCCCACGCTGCAGCACGCTTGGCTGTCCAGAGTTGCTGATGAGTAGCAGCAGCAGATCTGGCAGGGACAGTCCAGAGCCGAGAGGCCGAGATGGGAGCTGGTGGCCCACGGTTAGCGTGCTGGATTTTCCAGGCCAGCCTCCATGCCAGCATTGTCTTCATCCCTGAACCCCACGCACTGAGGTGTAGGGAGTGTGTATAGTTTCACAAACTTAAATGTAAGAAAGCATGTTCCTGTTGAAGAGGACATCCCACTAGTCGTGCTCTGGGGCGACAGCAGGTTCTGCCCTCCTGCAGCTAAGCCCTGGAGCCCTGGCTTCCTGTCAGGGCTGCGGCACTCTGCTGTTCCCTGGTCTGCCCAGGGAAGGAGCCTCCTGTATTGTTGGGCAGGGCCTGCGTGCAGGGCCAGGTGCATGAACTTTAGGGCTTGTTCAGAAAGCAGGCAGAAAGTGCCCTTGAAGGTGCTAAGATATCAAACCTTTTCCTTGGGTGTTTTTGATTTGCTACTTAATATTCTAAGTAAAGAAAAATCAGATATTTAATTTATTACATGAATGTTTCTGCTTTTCTTTACACAGTGCAGTGGGAATTTCAAATGTAAATCTAAGAGCATTTAGCTTGTGTGTGGGATACCTGAGCTGGCCCATCTGTGTATCTCAGCTTCTGCCAGGATGGTGGAGGCGCCGCACACAAGGAAATGCTCTGGATCCACGCACATTCTCCCAGCAAGTGCTGCCTTTGGGCTAAGGTTGCCAAGAGAGAGAAGGAGCTGTGGGCTGCCCTCTCATTGCCTCCTTCTGTGCCATCTTCGGTGTGAGTAGTTGGCTACTAGAGCAAGAGACAAGGCAGAGAGGATGTGCAGGCTTCCTCGGTCATCCATGCTTCTTAGAATGCAGTTGCTCTCGTTCTGGGCTGGAAGCAAGTTCTGGTGTGATTGGAATGCATGGCGCCAGAACTGTCAGCTCCAGCTCTCCCGTCATAACCGGTTACAAGCTGAGGTTGCCCTCGCTGAGAGTCTCATCACCCCCGACACTGCGGCCCAGTGGAACGCTGCTTCTGGCGCTGTGAACCCTGTGTGTTAGCCGGGTGGCAAGGAGCAGCCAGTTCTCTGCTCACATGCATGCTGTGGTCCTTCTGCACTAACGGCACAAGTTCAAAGATAAAATCACTAAGAATTTTGAGACGGTGACAGCAGAACATGAAACCAAAACCGAATGTGGTCTGAGTGCAGGGCCCCATGGGGCCACACAGGTGGCAGGCCTGGGAAGCCAGCCCTGCTTTAAGGAGTGTGGCTGAAGGAGGTTGAGGAGCTCAGGCCCTGACCCCAGGGTTCTCCTTTCCTGGAGATTCTGTTAAAGGGACACTCAGCTTAACCATGAATCTTCTCTTTGAACTTGCTCTGAACTGCTCACTACAGAAATTCACACACCCAGTTACCTGTGACCCCTTGTTCTATATGCATTCCTGTGGGGACACAGACCTCACCCAATGCTGAAACCACCACAGCCAACAGGTGCTGTCCTGAAGAGATAACTCGTATTAAGTCATTGAGTTCTCACCACAAGCCTATGAGGTAGGCATCATCAATCCCATTTGACCGATGGGGAAACTGAGGCTTGGGTGAAGCAAACTGCTTGTGGTCATAGTACCTGGTGGACCTGGGATTGGAGCCTGGTCTCCTGGCTGCAGTTTGCCCTCTTAACCCACACAAGGTGTGAGGAGTCAGTGAATTGGTTCCCGTGGCTTGGGAGGGAGACACAGGTTCCTGTGGGTGACCAGGGACAGCACTGAGTGGAGGGTGGAGTGCTGGGCTGTGCCCATACTGGTCCTAGTGGTAGGCAGAGAGGGTGATGAGCTTTGCAGGAAGGAGAAAACGCTGGCACCACAAGAGCAGCCCTCGGTGAAGGCTTTGCCCTACCCGAAGCACAGTGCCTATTTAGAACTGCCGAGGACACCCCTCCTCCAGCACCATGGCCTTTGGGTGTTGATTTTGCCAGTGGGAAAAGCTCAGGAATTTGCCAAAGCTCTCACCCAAGGGGCGAGTGGCTCAGCAGGGTTCAAGCCAAGTTCCGGATCTGCTTCTCCCAGACCACAGCAAGCCCTGTGCCCAGGCCTCGGGCAGGGGGACGGATTCTCTCTGAAGGCAGGTCTGACACGGGTGGGAGCGCTCGGTCCTTATGGCGGCTCCGTTACCTGGGTCTTCAGGCGCTGAGGTTGACCTGGGCACCTGGGAACAGCAGTTCAGATTGAGACCCTCCCATGCCGTGTGCCAACACTGGAAGTTTTAAGTCAAGCGAACAGACGTTAAAATGTGTCCTGTCCTCTTACCTTGACAGATACACCCGCCAGTAGCCAGGAAGGCTGCCTCGTGAATTCAGAAAGTCTGGAGTCTTGGCAGCTTCATGGGACAGATCGCCCCGCCCACACGTGCCCCTCTTCACTTCCCACCGTTTCTGTTTCCATTCCCGAGCCCTGGGGCGCGCGGATGGGGTCGGGGATCTACGCCGGGAGGGGCTGCGCAGGCTCCGGGCGCATGCTCCTGGGGAAGCCCGTGCACACCCCCTCTGGAGGCGTCTGCCCTGCGTTCCCGGGGAGGCGCACAGCCCCTGGTGCCAGGTCCAGGTGATGCCACTGTGAGGGGCGCGTGCAGGAACCAGCCCTGGAATCAGACGCCACGGTAGAAGCCAATCGCGAGCACTGCCTGGTCTGGATCCCAGGGTGCCCTGGACATGGGGGCGGCAGGGACACCCCGGGGTCAGAAACCGCTGGTGATGCCCAGGGCCCCCGCCAATTGAGAGCTTTGTTGCCACTGCGGCCTGGTGTGACCGGAGTGACAAGGCCGGGGCACGAACTGAATCTTCCGTCATAGGAGTCAATGCACCCGCTTAAGGACTTCGAGAGCCTCTGTTTCTGCGTATGCAAAATGGCCCAGGGTGCCTTCGTCGCCTGGTTGCTGCTGCAGCATCGAGGTCCGGCAAGTCCCAGGGAGGCCACGTCGGCTGCAGACCTCTGCGGTGGGCGGTGGCGGCGTGTGTCCACGCGAGGGCGCTGCGCACCGCGCTCCAGTCGGGCAGCGCCGTTTGCAGGGGCGTTCTCCAGGCGCCAGGGGGCGCGCGAGGACCGTGGAGCGCGCTAGAGTCAGCCCGCGGATCCCGGAGCGCGCGCCCCCCACCGTGTGCGGGGTCCAGGGCGCGCGGCCGGCCCAGCCCTGCCCCGGCCTCCTCGGCAGATGAAGCGGCTGGAAGGTTCTCGGGGGCGCGCCAAACCAGAAGCGCGCGCCCGCACAACTGTGCGGGGGTCGCCTGGTGCTGGGCCCGGCCCGGGCGGGCGTCACCTGCTGCACGCCCCGTGTCTACCTGCGGGAGCGGAGCGGAGGCCGCGGTGCCTGCGTGGCTGGGGCTGGAATCCCCGGGTCCGGCTCAGAGCCCGGCCCCGCGGCCTGCGGCTGCCGAGCCTTTTCCAGCGCGAGCCTCCGGGAAGCCCCGGGGGCGGCCGTGCCGGGAGCAGCGGTGTGGGTGGGGTCCCCGGGGTCTGCATGGCTGGGGGTCGAGCCGCCTCGGGGTGGGCGCTGCTGCCTCGTGGCCCGGGGCGCGGCTGTGCAGGGGACGCCCCGTCCGTCCTGCTCGGGCTGCGACCTGCGCCCCAGCCCATCGGGGCCCCTTGCCTCCTCCCAGAGCCCGGGCGGGCTGCAGCCACAGGGCCCGGCCTCGGCCTCCCTGGGGTCGGCCCTCCCCGGGAGTGTTTTATTCCTTAGCCCCAGTGAACCTTCTGTGTCCCCTCGAAGACGGGAGCCAAGGGACCTTGGGGACAGTTGAGGTTTGGGTTTTTCAGACATCAATAGGCTTTATTTTTAGAACAGTTTTAGATTTACAGAAAAATTGAGTAGGTAGTCCGGAGTTCTTATTATACCCCGTGCTGCCCCAGCCCCTCCCCACGCCCCCCGTGAACATCTTGCATGAGTGAGGTGCAAAAACGAATGACCAGATAGTGAGTGACAGGTTCCTATTAGCTGGAGTCCATACAGCCGACGTCCCCTTCTGTCCCGGGATCCAGCCTTACCGCGTCGCCGCCGCCTCCTCAGGCTCCCTGGCTGCAGCATTTCTCCCACCCTCCTTGTCTCTGGTGACCTTGACGGTGTGAAGAGTATTTTAGTATTTTGGAGACTGTTTCTCGACTGGGGTTTTCTCCCGGTCAGGTTGGGGCAGTGGTGTTTTGCGGGGAAGCCCATAAAGGCAAAGCGCCACCCTCCTCCCGTCCCATCGAGCCTGCATGCTGCTGACGACACCGACCTTGGTCCCCTCCCACGACTCCCCCACAGTGCCTCCTTCTCCCTCCTCCTCTAGGGTGGGGTGGGAAGTCCGTGTGCAGCCCACACTGAGTGAGTGTCCCTGAGAGGGAGTTTCCCGTGAATTACTGAGCTCTACATGGAGACGTCTGCATACTCCTCTCTTTTCTCCATGGTTTTTCTTTTTTTCTTCTGGAGACCGGGTCCCTGTCACCCAGGCTGGAGTGCAGTGGTGTGAACCCAGCTCACTACAGCCTCCACCTCCTGGGCTCACGTGGTCCTCCCACCTCAACCTCCTGAGTAGTTGGGACCGCAGCCGTCATCACACCTGGCTAATTTTTCTTGTATTTTTTTTTTTTTTTTTTTTTTTTTGTAGAGGTGGGGTTTTGACATGTTGCCCAGGCTGGTCTTGAACTCCTGAGGTCAAGCGATCCTCCCACCTTGGCCTCCCAAAGTGCTGGGGCTACAGACATGAGCCACTGCACACAACCTTCTCTCCATTTTCTGATCTATTCGATCATTCTATCAGTGTAGACTTACGGGTGTTGCACAAGAGGTTCGGAGGGTGTGGTCATAGGCTGCGGTTCTAGCGTACGCTTGGGCACTTGTTGGGTGGATCCCTATTCTTGTCCATGTTTGAAGTGTTTCTAATGAAGGGAAATAAAGATGGAGTTAGGACCGTTACTGAGGGACGAACCAGGCTGGTGGACAGTCCCTTTCCAGAGCCTGCTCCTGTGTCGGGGAGGGCTGGGTCTGCACTGGGCCGTGTTGGGCCTTTGTCCCTGCCTGGTGCCCTGTCTGTGCTACTGGCTGTGGTCCTAACAGAGGCTCCTGGGGTCCAGGGGTGGTTCCTGTCGGCCTCTAAAACCTGCCTTACTCAGTGACCAAAAGAGCATGGTGGGACCCGCTCTGCCCTTCAGGCGGCCCCGTAGCCCCACCAGGTGTGCGGCAGTAGAAGTGGTGGGGGACACTGGAACCTGCAAAGTGCTGGGCTGGAGGCCACTGGCTGGGCCACCCTGATCCTGGCAGGGACCTTCTGGCAGGCCTGACGTGTGTCCTGAATGGGACTCCTGCCTGCCTGCGTTTGGGACTGTCCCTGCACGAGAGTGAGGGGTGCCTAGGGGGCTGGCACCCCTCTCCTGAGCCCACCCCAGCCTCTGTGGATGGCTGCCCGCCTGGGCTGATGGATGTGAGCTCATTATCTCGTCTGTCTTGGGGGAAGGTATTAGCTTGGCAGTTAATAAAAGATTTTAATTAAAGAGGGAAGAATCATTTTGGCAAACTAGCCTTGTTC
This sequence comes from Cheracebus regulus, assembly GCA_963574635.1. Classification (NCBI taxonomy): domain Eukaryota; kingdom Metazoa; phylum Chordata; class Mammalia; order Primates; family Pitheciidae; genus Cheracebus; species Cheracebus regulus. The sequence goes on along the minus strand of CAUYQU010040149.1, from coordinate 4,086 downwards.
CCAAACTCAAATGACTTGTCAAATTCGTAAGTTTGGTTAATTTCCACACAAAGCTTTGCTATTTGGGGGGAATTCAGCCGGAGTCTAGGGCGACACAGCCCTGGGCCTGGGCGCCCTGGTGGAAGTCTGTTTCCCCATCTCTTCCTGCCTGTGACAGCCCCTAGCAGCCACCCCGTCCCTGCTTCTCTGAAGCCTGCTCCCTCTGCCCACAGTCCCCATGGGTCCCAGTGTTGTCCTGGCCCCTTTTCCACGCGCCCTTCCCGCCCAGGCCGGCCTGCCACAGAGCTGCCTCATTTCCAGGCATCCACGTGGGCTGTCACGTCCTCTTCTCCATGTGCCCGTGGTGGGAGCTTAAAATACATTTTGAGAGAGCTGTGGGTTCACAGGCAATGGTGAGGGTTGGTACCGGGAGACCCGGTGAACCCTGCCCTGTTCCCCGCAGCGGGAGCATCTTGCAGAATCGGAGTGCAGGAGCACAGGCGGGATGGCCGCCAGTATCCCGCCAGCCTCGTTCTGGCTTCAGCTCTGTGTGCACGCATCTGCGCGTGTGTGGCCACGTAGAGTTCTAGACAGTTCCACCCCGAGCACCCACAGCAGATGGGGAACAGCCATCACTGAAGACTCCCTCCTGCCCTTTCGCCCACAGCCACCTCCCCTTCCACGCAGCTCTCCCAGGTCGGGGATGGGTCTTTTCAAACCACTCCGCAGGTCACGCCTCCTCCAGCCTGCAGTGGCGTCTCCCAGGCCCTCCCAGGCTGGGTCCGCAGGGCTCCCCACAACGGTGGTAGAAGTGGCCCCTGAGTGATGGCAGGTGCACTCGCTCTGTGCGGCTCTCTCAGGCCCTCCCCACCCACATCTGGATGCTGCCTGGCCCCCCCTTCAACCACCGCCCTCACACTCCTGCCCCCCCGAAGCCCTTCCCACCATGCTCTCCCTCTGACTATGGGAAGGGTTTCTCAGGAGCCTTGCTGCCCCTTCTCTGTCTCTTTCTGCCTGTGTCTCTCTGTCTCTGCATCTCTGCCTCACTGTCCCTCTCTTCCTCCCACCAGGATGTCTGGCTGCCCCGCCTCCCTCCTGCATCCCTGGGGTGTGGAATGGTGCTCAGAGCAGAGCGGGTGCTCGGTGACTCAGCTCACTGCTCCCTGCCTCGGTCTCTCCCAAGCCTGTTCAGAGCTGTGCTGGGGGACAGGATGGGGACCTGTGTCTTCTCTCACCTCCTCTCCTGCCCACGCCCACTGCCCTGCTGGCCCCTGGAGGTCCCAGGCTAGTGACTGGGCAGGCAGACAATGGAGGAGCCCCAGGGATCCTGGAAGCACCTCCTGGAAAGTGGCCAGGTGTTGGTTTGGGCCTAGCCATGTGTGGGTCCAGCAGGGACAGAGCGTCAGGGTGACCATTGGCTTACCCAGAGACTTTCCACAGAGCCTTGGCCTCCCTTGACTGTCACCACTGGGCTTTGAGTCAGATGTGGCAGGCTGCTAGACAGCAAGAGCGAGAGAGAAAGAGAGAGAGAGAGAGAGGAAAGAGAGACGGAGGCTCTGCAATTGTCCCAGACCTCCCTGCCGGGCGCCTCCAGGCCGACAGAATATGTGTTCTAAATCCTTCCCTGGTACAGATTTAAAGTGAGGAGGGCGATCTGAGGCTTGTCCGTTTCCATCATTTCTCAGGTAACTGGCAGGCTTGGCCCCTGCCTTCTGGCCATTGTGGGTGAGCTGGGAACGCAGTGCCTTCCAGGCCAGGGAGAGCTGGGGACGGGTCTGTGGAGGGGCTCTGCTGGGGTCCCTGAGTCACGCTGGCTCCTCGGTGGCACTCTGGCTTCAGTGGTCCCCCCTCGCTCCCTCCTGGGCACAGGGTCCCCTCCTCGCTCCCCAGTGCTGGCTCCATGGAGGCTCCAGACACCATCTGCTTATGCACGTCCAGCATCCCTGCTGAGTCACTAGGTCACTCGGGGGACCCCATGCAGCTGGCATCAGGGGCCTGTAGTGGACGAAGGTCCATCATAAGTGTGGGGCTGCTCTTTGACCCTAGAGTGACTGGGAGCCCCTCAGCTTCTGGGCAGGGTAGGGGTGATGGAAACGGAAATGCCGCTGGAAATAAACTGGCCTGGGCCACTTCGGCAGGAGGAACTGCGCGGGCCAGAAACCCAGGTGCAGGCAGGCCATGTGGTGGTGGCTGCTGGCCGCTGGACAGAAGGTTCAAGGACTGCAGTCCTAGTGACCTGACATTGGACTGGAACAAGAGGCCAAGACCAAATCTTGAGAAGGAGCCCAGGTGGCTGGCTGGACCCAAGGGACAGTCCTCGAAGCCATTTCTGGCCCGGGGTGCCATGGGTCAGTGCCAGGAGCCCCACAGGCACCTGCAACCTGTTTGCATCAGGCCTGAAGGGTGGGAAAGGAAGGGAGCAGGTTCCCACTGCCCGTCAGGCCGGGTCTTCTCAGAAGCCCTCTGTGCACTTCATCAGGCCCCTGTTACAAGGCTACGTGGGGACAGGTGGAGCCTACCTGACCCTCACAGCAGGGATTCTACTTTGTGGAGCCGGGGAGCGGGCGGGCACCCTGCACAGTCTGGGCATTCAGTACGACTCGCTTCTTTCTGGGTGTGCTTGGTGTTCACTATGCTTTCATGTCAATAGGGGAGTCGCTGTCCCCACCCCCTGTATCACGCACCTGTTGCCATAGTAACCACAATCTGAACCCCTGCCCCATTTCTCTGCTACTGTCTGCTGCCAGCTTGGGCCTGGGGACTGTGCTTGGTGGGGAACTCACAGTGGGGTTGGCTGCTTGGGGACAGCCCCAGCTTGACAGCTCAGCTGGGCTTCACGGGGCCTCTCCTCCTCCCCCTAGTTGGCTTGGGCTTGTCCTCAAGGAGCTCACAAGGTCCAAGACAGCGAGTGGGTGTGTGTGAGCTTCTGGAGCCCAGGCTGGAGTGAGTGCCATACCCAGTGTCCGGGGGTGGGGAGAAGCTTCGCCTCTCAGTGGGGGCTGCAAAGGTGCATTGGGGAAGTGTCAGGTTGCAGGGAGAGAAGACTAGTGTGCACTCTCCTTACCAGCACAGTTAAGCTGCGGGGAGAGGAGCAGCACTGGTGTGCATGTGTGTGGGTGCCCATGCACGTGCATGGGTGTGTAAACTCATGGGTGTATGGATGTGTGTGCATGAGCATGGACACATATGCACAAGTGTGTTTTTACATGTGCATGTGTTTATGCATGCATGTATGTGGGAAGATACAAGCCCATTTCCAACGTCCGGCTGGTGACCCCTACTACGTTGTGGAGAGCCAGGACCTGAGCCCAGATGAGCGCCAGGGCAGGGCTCCAGGCCTGGAGTCTCCACCCCCGACAGAGCGGGGACTGGCTCTGCTGCCTACGAGAGATTCCAGGGATGCTCACGCGGCACCCTCAGCTGCAGAATGTTGCAGGGAGCATGTTGTGCAGCCGCTGCTTGGGAACAGCTGTCCTCCACTCCAGGAGCCTGTGGCATCCATGGACACAGTAGGCCAGAGTGTGGGGCCAAGGCCTGAGCTCGCCTGACATGGGCCATGGTGGGCATCGAGCCTGGCCACTATCACCCCATGACCTGTAGAACATCCTGGCTCTCCCCATAGCGGCAGCATGGTGTGGGCTGAGCACTGATTAGGGCTGACAGGCTGCCCCTCTCCAGATGGAGGGGGTATTCCCTATCCCCCACATTCCCTGTCTGCTCCCAATCCTCTGGGTCAGCCTTGAATCAGGGGTTCGATGGAGCACTCTTCTCTGGGCAGAGCCTCATCACAGTAGCAGAGAGAAGCTTTCCTTTATTAGAATACAAACTGGGGACTGATTTCTTCTACTGCTTATGGCTGAGACTCTTGACGTAAAAATTATTCTGTTGAAGAGGGATAATGCTGCTACCAGCTACTTCACTAACAACCATAGCGGGGAGTGACCTTCCAGCTCAACTGAGTAGCTGTTCTGCAGAGTAGAAACCACAGAGGAGCATGTTCTGGTGGGGAGCACCACCTGGAGGGGAGCATCGCCTGGTGGAGGACCATCACCTGGGGGGGGACCATCACCTGAGGGGGAGCATCACCTGGGGGGGAGCATCACCTGG
>CAUYQU010040146.1:0-19978 GCA_963574635.1 Cheracebus regulus | reverse complement strand
TCGACTATTAAAACCTGTGTTCTTCAGTTCCAATAATTCACTTATATTCGTTTCTAAATTGTCTATTCTCATTAGGATTTCGTCAAACCTTTTTTCAAGGTTCTTAGTTTCTTTACATTGGGCTAGAACATGTTCTTTTAGCTCACAAAACTTCCTTATCATCCACCTTCTGAAGCCTATTTCTGTTACTGGAACACACTCGTTCTCCATTAGGCCTTGTTCCCTTGATGGTGAAGAACTATGATCCTCTGTAGAAAGAGAAGCATACTGCTTCTGGGTATTCTCAGCGTTTTTAGGCTGATATCTTCCCGTCATTGTAATTTTATCCGTCATCTCTGTAATTGCCAACGTTCAATTTAGGTCTCTGAGTGGACGTCCAACCTGTTGATTCCCACCCCCAAAATCTGAGCAACCCACTGCGCCGGCTAAAACAGCGGCATTAAGATTCGTGGTGCTTTTCTGCTCGGGGATCTCTGGTCTGGCTTCCCTGTTGAATTGTTATTTCAATCGACTCACCTTCCCTGAGATCCAAACGTCGATCAAAAGGGAAGCTAGTCGCGTTTACTCTGCACCGAGAACCGCCTCACCGAAGCGCCGCCAAAACCACCACGCCGGCCACAAGAGTCGCGCTGGCCACCCGTGGGGCTCCTCCACTGGGAATCTCCTAGTCCGTAAGCAACAAAAATTCGTCTGAAAATGTGGCGTCCTCTCGTTCTGTTTACTTTCTCTGGGAGCTACAATCCTGAGCTGCTAGTAGTTGGCCATCTTGGATCTCTCTCTAATATGGATAATTTTTAATCACTTCCATTCCATTAATGTATGTCTATTCTTATGCCAGTTTCACATTGTCTTGATTATTGTAGCTTTATAGTAAATACTGAAGTTTAAAGTAGTGTCAGTTCTCCAGAGTTTTTCTTCAGTATTGTGTTGGCTATGCTGTTTATTGACTTTTCATGTAAACTTTAGAATCAGTTTGATAGTATTCACAAAATAACTGGCTGGGATTTTGATTGGTATTTTATTTAATCTATTAGACCAAGTAGGAAAGAGTTGACATTGTAGCCATATTGAATCTTTCTATTCATTTACATGAAAGTAAACTATGTTCTTCTTTTTCAGCAATTTCTATTTCCACATTCACATTAAATTATACATCCATTAAAGTCTTTCTTTCTCTCTTTCTTCCCTCCCTTTGCATTTTAATTTGGTTAGTTTCTCTTGTCCTGTCTTCAGACTGACTGATTCTTTCCTTGACTGTGGCCAGTCTACTGATAAGCCTATCAAAGGCATTCCTCATTTCTGAAACAGTGTTTTTGTTTTCTAGCATTAATTTTCTTTCTTGGAGATTCCATCTATGCCCTTACACTATCCTCTTGTTTCTTTCAGTCAGATATAATTAACAGAAAGTAAAATTCACTGTCTTAATCATTTTAAAGTGTATAATTTCACAAATTTTAGTTTTGTCCATTAAGAGTATCCAATATCAGAATATTTTCATCATAAAAAATAACACACATAGTTCTCAATTTCTTCCCTTTGCCATCCCCTGGCAACCAAACATACTTTTTGTCTTGATGGGTTTATCTATTCTGGACATGTTTTATAAATGGAATTGCACAATGTGTGACCTTTTGTGTTTAGCTTTATTCATTTGGCACTATGCTTTCAAGAGATATCCATAGATATAGTACAAATAGTAGTAGTTAAAGTACGAACTACATTTTAGTAGTTATACAAAAGTATGAACTACGTTTTAGTAGTTATACGTACTTCATCTATTTTTGTGTCTAATTAACATACTGTTGTCTAGATATGCTCTAATTTACTTACCCATTCATAAGTTCCCATAAGTTTTGGTACATTGTATTTCCATTCTTGTAAATTCTTTAGTAACTTTTGTCATTTTCCTTCTGATTTCTTTGACTCAGTGGTTATTCAGGAGTGTGTTAATTTCCACATATTTATGAATTTTTACAAATTTTTCCTGTTATTCTAATCTCATTCAGTTGTGGGTGGAGAACATACCTGAGTGACTTCAATCTTTTAAAAAATATATATGTATATTTGTGAGACAGGCTCTCACTCTGCCACCCAGGCTAGAGTGCAATGGCATGATCACAGTTTACTGCAGTCTCAACTTTCTGGGCTCAGGTGATCCTCTCACCTCAACTTTCTCAGCAGCTGGGACTGTAGATGCATGTCACCATATAGAGCTAATCTTTTGTATTTCTAGTAGAAAATGGGTTTTGCCACGTGGTTAGGCTGGTCTCAAAATCCTAGGTTCAAGTGATCTGACAGCCTTGACCTTCCAAAGTGCTGGGATTGCAAGTGTGAACCACCACACCTGGCTTGTATGACTTCAGTCTTTTAAAATGTATCAAGACTTGTTTTGTGGCCTAACCTATGGTCTATTATGAATAATTTTATGCCTATTTGAGAAAAATATATATCTACTCTTGTTGAGTGGAGTGCTATATAAATGTCTGCTAAGTCTAGTTGGTTTATAGTGTTGTTCAAGCCCTTTATTTCTTTATTATCTTCTGTCTTGGTGTTCTGTCCCTTATTAAAGTAGGATGCTGAAATCCTCAACTATTATTATTCAACCATTTCTATTATTTATTTCTTCCTTCAGTTCTATTAGTTTTTTTTGTTTTGTTTTCATCACTGTGTGGCTCTACTTTTATGTACATATGTGTTTAAAATTATTATATCTTCTTGATTGAATGATTCTTTTATAATTACATTCTGTCAAACTTTGCCTCTTGTAATGATTTATGTTTTAAAGGCTAATAGCCACTTCAACTTTTTTTGTTTACTATTTGTGTAGAAAATCTTTTCCCATCCATTTACTTTCAACATATTTATGGTTTGAATCTGAATTGAGTCTTTCTAGGGAGCATATATTTGGGTCATGGTTTTGTATCCATTCTTCTAATCTCTACTTTTAATTGTGAGTTTAATATATTTAATATATAATAATTATTGAAAAGGAAAGACTTACTTTTTCTGTCTTGCTATTCTCTATTTGTCTTATTTTTTGTCAATTATTTTGCTACTGCCTTCTTTTCTGTTACTGATTTTGTAGTATAACATTTTAATTCTACTACTGTCCCTTTTACTGTATGATTTTTGAGTTATTCTCTTAATGGTTGCCCTGGAGAATGATGACTGACTTCTTAATTTATAAAAATGTAGTTTGAATGACTGCCAACTTAATTTCAATAGCATACAAAAACTTTGTTCATATGTAACTTTGTTCCCTACCCCTTTTGTGCTGTTATTATTAATAAATTCCATCTATGTGCATTGTGTGCCCATCAACATATATTTATAATTATTTATTTATGCAGTTGGATTCTAAGTCATATAGGAGAAAAGCTGAGTTTCAGACAAAAATACATTGATATCTTTTTTTATATACACCTGTATGGTTACAGTCATATGTCACTTCAGAAGGGGGATACATTCTAAGAAATACATTGGTAGGTGATTTTGTCATCATGTGAACATCGTAAAGTGTATTTACACAAACCTAGATAGTATTATATATTTTTATTTGTATATATTTTTTCATATGGTAAACCAAATATCCCACACTATCACTGAATATTATTCTTTCTACTTAATCTGCAATGCCAATATTCAGTGCTGTATGTCAAATGTCTATATATGTTTCATTATCATCTTATGCAACCAACATCATATATGTAGGCTGTCATTGACTGAAACATTGTTATGCAGCATATTACTGTATATACTTGATCTCTATTGTTTTGGATGAGATATTGTTAATCTTACCAAGGATATCTTTTATGAGCTAAATTGATTCTCTTTTGCTGTTTGCAAAATTCTGTCTTTGTCTTTGATTTTTGACAATTGACAATAATGTGTCTCTGTATAGATATCTGAGTTTATCTTACTTAAGCTTCATTGAAATTGTTGGAAGTGTAGATTAATATATTTATCAAATTTGGGAACTTTCAGTCATTATTCCTCCAAATATTCTTTGTGTCCCTTTTTCTCCTCTCCCTCTGGTGCCCTTATTACATGTACGTTGCTTCACATGATGGTGTCTCAATCCTTTTCCCTTGTATTTCTCAGACCTGAAAATTTCCTTCAACCTACCTTCAAGTTTGCAGATTCTATCTTCTGTCATCTCAAATATGCTGATAAGCATTTCTTGTAAATTTTTCACCTCAGTTATTGTACTCTTCAACTCTAGAGTTGCTATTTGGTTCCCTCTTTGTAATTTCTATCTTCTTATTAATATTCTCTACTTGGTAATATATAATTCTCATGCTTGTAGGTCTTTTGACAAGGTTACCTTAGCCTTGAAAATATTTAAATTGGCTGACTTAAGAGTTCTGTCTTGTTAGGACAATGTCTAGGTTTTCTCAGATACAGGCTCTGTTGACTGCTTTTTTCCTGTGCATAGAATATCCTTTCTTAGTTTTTCAAATGCCTCTTAATTTTTTTGTTGAACACTGAAGATTTTTAATACCATGATGTGGCATCTCTGGAAATTATGTTAATCTCCCTTACTATTTGTTGTGGTTGTTGTTTGTTTAGTAACTTTTTTGAATAGTTTTTAAAATCTATTTTTTGCTGTATGTGAGGTTTCTTTTATCTGTCACCTAGTGACTAGACAAATATTTCTTTAAATTTCTTAAACAAAAGATTTCCTAGTCTTTGCAGACAGTCTCCATGTGTATAAGGGTATATTTTAAGCACCTTAGCCAGGTAGTTTCCAACCCTGCCTTAGCTTTCAGTTCCTGCTTGTGCAGATCCTGAAAGTGAGCTAAAGGACATAAGACCTCCTTTAGGGACTTCTCATGTCTTCTCTGAGCATGCACCCAGTTCTGAATATGAATTCAACCTTCGATATGAGCAATAATACCTCTGAATTTTACATAGCCCTTATTCTCCAAAGTATCTCATTTCTGGGCTTTTCCTCTCACACTATTTAGATCGTCTATTTTATGCTACCCATCCTCCCCCATCCTCCCCTGCCTTAGACAGCAAAGACTAAAAAGCTTTGCTGCACATGTTTTCCACAAATACCCTCTGGATGGCTTTGGTGCTGGGCAAATCCTGAGTTAGGCAAGCCTTTGGAGACAGTGTTCTATAGTCAGCAGACAGGTCAACTAAAGACAAATCTTTGCAAGTGAAGTCAGCTATGCTTTCATGGAAGCTGGAACCTAGAATGCAAGCTGTTATTTTCAAGGCTGCTGAGATAAGGAGTGAAGTAGAGTGAAGAAATGTGGGGGTTGGGAGAAGAGGGTAAAGCTTGCTGTTCTCACTGAGATTCTGTGAGTTTAATAAACACTCCCTGGATTGCTGCAAGCTGTTGGTTCATTTCCAGAGTGTTGAAAAAGTTGATTCTCACAGTCCTTGCCCATTTTTTGGTGGCTTTTATGTAGGAACAAATTTTGGGGACTTCTTACTCCATTTTTTTCTGACATCATCTTGCAGTCTTACTTGTCTGTTTTTACATATTTTTCACTTTTTTTCATTAGAATCTTTTACATATTAATCATTGTAATTTTAAATTTCTAGTCAGATAATTATAACAGCTGTATTACACCAATGTCTGGTACTGTTTTTTGTTTTGTCTCTTCAAACTATGTTTTTCTCACCCTTAAGCATGTCAACAATTTTTTTTATTGAAAACTGGATATGTTCTATTATCTAATGGGAATTAAAGGAAACATGCTTTTAAAGTGAGGACATATGTTAATGTGGCTAAGAATTGGGTTGTGTTTGACTTTGGATTTCTCTTAATTCTCTTCCTCAAACATTATGTTTTGCCACTTTTTCAGCTTAAGCCACTGTTATTGTATGGAGCCCTATTTGTGTGGTGGTAAAGTATAGGAGAGGGAAAGCATTGTATAATCTTATGATTAAAGCTCAGTCGTTAACTGGACCCGTGTTTGTGGGTCAAGCTTTGCCTTTCACAGTGGTTTTCTAGTGGTGTATTTCTTCCCCCTACTCATTGGATATAGGAAGACTGGAAGGGTCCAGTGAGGAGGAACGACCTTCCCACAGCTGGGAGAAGGCTGTGGTAAGGACTTTTCCCTTGAAGAATACACCTTTGTTATGGAGGATGTTCTGAGAATATGTCTCAATGATTACTCTTTTCTTCTTCTTTCTAGAGTTATGAGAGAATCTTTCTCTGATCTTTCCCGTGAGAATCCAGAAAGGTTTTAGGAGGTAAAGTCCACTGAAGTGTCAGGTATAAGAATGAGACCATAGGAGCTTTTCCCTTTTATGCTTGTCCACACTCAGTCTCCAGCAATTCTTTAAAATTACCACTAAAATGCTTCTATCAGTTTGTATTTTCTGCTCCAAGTAAAGTAGATCTTTGCTGTGTTTCCTTTATTTTCCTTTTTCTCCAGATATAGGAGCCACAGTTTATCCTGAAAACTCAGTTCACTAATGGGTCCAAAGAAAGTCATTGACTTTCAGTTTGTTTACGTCTTTAAAAAATTATTCTTATAAGGGCAGATTCCCAGTTCTTTTCATGTCCGAACTGAAAGCAGGTATCTGTGCATTTATTTTTCAGTTTTCATTTTGTCTGTGCTTCTGTTTGGATAATTTCTATTGTTTTAACTTTAAGCCCACTGAGCCTTCCTTCTTCAGTATCTCAGAGGATCTTAATTTAAATATATAATATTGTATATTGTGCTACCATTTCCATCTGCTTCTTTTTTATGTCGTTCATTTGTCTCCTCATAATATTGTTTTTGTTTAAATTCTTGAGCATATGTCCTTTTCTATTATATCCCTGATTTCTGCCTTTTCTTTTTCTTTTCTTTTCTTTCTATTTTTTTTTTTAAATACTGATTTTCCTCAAGTTTATAGGATACAGCAGGTGTCCCCAGTCCCTGGGCAGGGAACCAGTATCTGTCTGTGGCCTGTAACTAGGCAGCAGGAGGCAGGTGGCAGGTGTGTGAGCATTACTGTCTGAGCGCTGCCTCCAGTCAGATCAGCCACAGCACTAGACTCTCATAGGAGTGCAGACACTACTGTGAACTGTGCATGCGAGGGATCTAGGTTGCTGGCTCCTTATAAGAACCTAATGCCTGATGATCTGAGGTAGAACAATTTCACCCCAAAACCACCACCACCACCACCCACCCCTCACTATTTATGGAAAAATTATCTTCCAGGAAACTGGTCCCTGATGCCAAAAAGGCTGGGGACGTTGTGTGCTGCCGTTTTGCATATCTACTGAAGAAGTTTCTTTGGTTAGGCAGTTATTTGTTGATTATCTGTTTTATTCCTTTTACTTCTTAAGATCCTTCTTTTTAAGCTTTGTTAGAGCAGGTTTAGAATAACTTTAGGCTAAGGCTAGTTAAGTCTTAATATTAATGGATGACTGCTGATTGCCTTAATACTCAATATGATCTAGGAGCTCTGTGTGAGTTGGGAGATTCTGCTTACAGATCTCCTACTTTTAAAAAAAATTTTGTTTTGCTTCACCTGATAAAATATTTCTGTTGAAAGTAATGATTAGTATTTAGCTGAAGGCTAAACAAACCTATGCAAGTTATTAGAGCCCTTTTTCTCTATAACTCCTTCCCAACCTGATCTCTGTCCCACAGCTCACAACTGATTTAGCTTTCCCAAACTCCACCTGGTGTCTCCTCAACTTGGCAGTATCTCCATTTACTGCTTGAGTTCCTCTTAACCATGCCATGATCCTGATATTGGCTCCAGGTGGAAGCTGTGGCAATATAAGATGTCTCATTTCTTCCTCTTCTCTCAGCGACCACAGTTCGGCACTGAAGCTTCTCCAGATGTGTGAAAGCAACTATTTTTCCTATATTTGGTCAAGTTTTCTACTTGTTTAAGATAGGAGGGCAAGTTTCATACTAGTAACTCTTTCATAAGAAGAAAAACTTCTCAGTTATATTTCACATTACTAATTTTCCATGATATAAACCACCATAAGTTAATGGGATACTAAATTATGAATGTAACCACAAAATAACCTTGATTTTATGAAGATTTGTTTTTTAAGTTCTAAGGAAGTTTTTCTTATTTTTAACTAATTCTATTCTTAAAATGTATTTCTTAATTTTCTGTTTTGCATTTTGTGCACATTCACATATTAAAACTGTTTTTCATTTATTCAATTACTTGACAATTGATAGATCTGTTTCCAGAGTTTCTCAGTACACATTCAAAATTCACAAAAATAAATTACAATTTACTGGAATAAATAACAATGTTAACTAATATTTATCAAGCCCTAATTATGTACCAGTCATTGAGCTACATTTTTGCATAGTTTATTGCATTGAACCCCTATACTATCTTTAAAAGTAATTACTATTATTGTACTGACATTACAAATGAGAAAACAGATAAAGTAGCTACTATTTTTATATGCATTTTATACATAAAAAAGTAAATGCTTAGAAAAATTGCATGCTCACTAGGGTGTGAACTTAGGTTCAATTCAGAAAAGTACAAATAGATGTTAGTTCCTCTTTAGAAAAAATACTGTGAATTTATTAGGTATGATTTAGTTTTTCTTAAAAAGTAATTTTAAAACCTAAAACTAGAGGGCTTTTAGGAGCGTATAAAGAACATTTTGCTGTTAAAATTACTTTCAGTATCGATTAGACATTCAATGCCTTAGAAACATCATGCAGTTTATCTCAGTCTTTTATTTATTTTCATTTTACAGTTATTGGTATCATTATTTACAAACATATCCCCATTTCTAATTCTTGTATATATAAATATTTATTTATAATTAAGCTGACCACCATTTGCATTTCTCCAAAGATCTCCTTACTGTGAAAATCTGTTCTGTTTTATTCTAGACATAGAATTATTTATATTCCAGCACCTCCCAATGCACTTTGCACATACTCTAATAGTATTCATTATGCATTTTTTTGAATAAATGAGTGAATGCAATAAGTAACAAAAGTCCAAAGTCTCATGTCTGCTCTCCAAGTTCTCTATGCCAATTACTCTTTTTTATCATCACAGAATTCACCATCTCTAAATCACAGAGTATGAACACATTATTGTTCTTCCATAGACAGCCTAAATTCTAACATTTTATTCATTATTTCCTCCCCTCACTTCTTTAGCCTTTCCCCTCTCAATTGCAGATGTGCACAACAGACACACATACACACACACACTCACACTCTTTCACTTATGAAAAACTCCTTCCAGACAGGAACCACAACTTTTTCTCCTTCCAATATTTTATACCTTAGTTGTAATGAATGGAATCAATGTGTTCATTGAAGACTTCTCACCGTCAAGGGAAGTTCTATATAGCATGATTTCTTGGTTGCTTAGCAGAGCAACATACATCACCAAATTAGTTCGTATTTAAGGGTTTTTGCTGCTGCTCTTGCTGCTGATATATGTGTGTGTGTGTGTGTGCATGCACATACTATCTGCACGTGACAACTTATTATATACTCACTTTATTTTACAAAACAATCAGACACAATCCTCATTTCTAGAACTACATTGTAACATGTGATATGATATAACATTGTAATATGAAAAGGATCTCAAAAAGTTTGATCCAGTAATAACAATATAATAGAGAATATCTAAAATAATATTCCTATAATACGTAGTAAAGTGGCTGAAATGAATTAACGTTAGAACAGTTCATAGGTTGTTGTATTAATACCACATATATGGCTGGAGGGGAAAGGGAAGTATGATATTGGAAATGTGTAAAATGTGTTAACAACGTAAGATTAAGGGCACGGATTTAAGTATTGGCTCTGGGTTTAAGTGTTAGCTCTGCAAATGTGAGCTGTAGGATCTTGGAGAAGTTATATATAAATTCTCTGATCTTCAATACCTGTTTTATGTCACTGTTTTGATGATGTATTAATTAAAGGCAATCTCTCCAAAATATTATTTTTTCCATCTATACTTTCACAACTGTTTCCATATTTATATATTACCTGTTATTTGATTAATATTTCTGTATGTACCTACCTACATGTTGGCCTTTATATTTAAAAGGAAAAATATAAGTGGAAGCTGTATTTCTTCTAATTCATATGAAAATGAATGCATACATACTAATATGAGAAATGTGTGTGTCTCTTCAATGACACACATAGGAGGATTACTGTCCTTGAGTTAACCCTGTGATAACTCTAAATTGAAATGACTTAGAATGGAATGTAGTATAGTATATAACTGCTGCCCAGTAAATTATGACTATAATTATTATTTGCAACTCAAAAGGTACAGGCAGGGACTGCAAAATGATGTTTCAGTTAATGATGGACTGCATATACACAGATGGTTCCATAAGATTATAGTATTGTGTTTTTACTGAGTGCTTAAAACTCAACAAAGGTTTTAACTGCCCTGTGAAATAAAGATTATACTTTCAGGTCTATCACTCAAGAGCCTGGAAGATTGTATATCAAACGGTGTTTCCAGTCTTATAATACTTGCTTTTATTCAAATTCAACTATGGTCATGTGCCACATAAGATTTTGATTAACAACTGACTGTATATCTGACAGTGGTCATAGGATTGTGAGACCATACTTTTACTGTATCTTTACTATGTTTAGAAACATAAATACTAATCTTTGTGTTATGATTGCCTATAGTATTCAGTACAGTCACATACTGTACAGATTTATAGCCTAAAAACAATAAGCTATACCATATTGCCTAAGTGTATAATAGACTATCTCATCTAGGTTTGTGTGTGTATACTCTGTGATGTTTGCACAATGACAGAAGTGCTTAACAATGCATTAATCAGAACATTTCCCCATTGTTAAGTGATGCATAACTGTATAATAATAATAATAATAAAAAAACACATTGTATATTATTCAAAGTATTTTTTTTTGAGATGGGGTTTTGCTCTCATTGCCCAGGCTGGAGTGCAGTGGCACAAACTCGGGTCACCGCAACCTCCACCTCCCGGCTTCAAGCGATTCCACTGCCTCAGTCTCTTGAGTAGCTGGGATTACAGGCATGAGCTACTACACCCGGCTAATTTTGTATTTTTAGTACAGATGGAGCTTCTCCATGTCGGTTAGGCTGGTCTTAAACTCCTGACCTCAGGAGATCCATCTGCCTCGGCCTCCCAAAATGCTGGGATTACAGGTGTGAGCCACTGTGCCTGGCCTATTCAAAGTATTATTTAGGCAGAAGATGAAGTTTTACTGCAGTGGCTAAATAAATTTGATAAAGTGGTGCCACAGTTTCAGGAAGTATCCTGATTTCATTTATGCAAACTCTATTATACGACCGTGTCACAATTTTTGTTTTTAAATACTTAAGAAGGGAAATCATTTTGGTGCACAAGTTCTACTGAGGTGAAAAGAGACTGCATTTCTAATAAGTTTCTAAGTGCTGATGATGCTGGTTCATGGACCACACTTTATGAACCACTGCTCTAAGTTATTTGGTACATCTTTCTTTCTTGTTCATTCATTTATTGCAGTCCATCATGAGGGACTAAATCTATACCTAGAGGGAATAAATCCACATGAAATAATGAAAGACTATTTTAAGGTAAGAAATGCCTCCAAATTATTTGCATTAAGTTAGCTTTTTAAAATTTTGACCTTGACAACCTAGTTCACTGACCCGAGCTCACTAACCGCAGTGATTCTGAATCTTAGGATAAATCTCCTACTGTATCTATTTCTGCTTATAGTACTTTAGAACCACCAATTCTTGTTATCTGGAAAGACCAAATGGCGTCAATTTTATGAATAGATGAAATGTTTCTGTGCTCTAAATAGTTCAGGTGTTGACAAAGTTTCACTCACTAAATACTTTGCCCATTGACATAAAAAGATCTGAATCACCTCCCACCTCTACCCTTCCCCAGTCTCAACCATGAAAAAAGATCTTCACATTTAGATGTATTCTTAATCTTTCAAGGGCCTTAAGAAGATTTAAGAACACACTGGGAAGAATGACTTTGACCCCTAGCTTGAGTTCTATACTTAAATCCACCCCATGTTCTACCTTTCTGGTTATCCCTACTGGTCCCATACACAAAAATGATCCTACTTGAAATTCATGTTTACTACAGATTCATCAGTATCTGCCATGGACTTGCAAAGTATTTTAAAATCGATTTCTTCTTTATCTGTTCCCTTGATTTTTGACCCTTGTGTTATTGCCTTAAAAACTCTGTGAATGGTTCTGGCTTTTCTTTATCTTATTTTTTTTCTGAATGTTTATATCTTATAATATCAATTGTCACTTCTTTAGCTAGCTGTCATTATTATTATTATTGTTTTTTGTAGAGATGAGGGTTTCACTATGTTGCGCAGACTGGTATCAGACTCCAAGGTTTAAGCAATTCTGTTGCTTCGGACTTCCCAAGGGCTAGGATTACAGGTGTGAGCCACTGTGACTGGCCGTGTGTGTGTGTGTGTGCGCACACACACGCTTACGCGTGTATGTTTGGTTTTTCTTTTTTGTTTCTTCTTCTTCTTTTTTTTTTTCTGTAGAGATGAGGTCTCACCATGTTGCCCAGGCTGGTCTCAAACTCTGGGCTCAAGTGATCTTCTTGCTTTGGCCTCCCAAAGTGCTACGGTTAGAGACACTGGCCTAGTTCTCAATCGTTTTTTGCAAATCTTTCTAGTTTTATCTTCATTGCTAAGGACGTAGAGTGATTTTTTCTGGCTAATTCTCTCAAACCACATTTATATTTAATTTTCAGATTTGGTGATTGGCTTAGATAAAAATGTATATGGGCTTTCACATGATTCCGGAAGTTCTAGTTAGTGATTGCTCTTGTTCTCATTTAGTTTTCATTGTTTTCTTAATAATTTTTCTATCTGGATTTATTTGAATTCTGTCACTTGAATTTTACTTAGCTTATTTTTTTTGTCGTTTTGACCATCTGAATATGTTCTCTTTTTTAAATTTGTAATTGTATTTTTAAAAATTTGTAAATATATATTGTTTTCCTGTGTGTATAGGAGCTAGGTCTTCAGTTTTGCTAACAGGGACAGACAACTGTATAATGATCCACAACTGAAGATACTACATATTAGCTTATGATATTCAAACAATCTTTTGTACAACCACCACTGATTTAACAGTAAATAGGATTATCGTGTTATTCTTTTAAGGTTTTTAATATGAAAAACTGCCACTCCTAGTTTCTTTTTTTCTGTGATCTAGTCCTTCCTCCTTTCCTTAACTCTCAATGCCTTCAGAGAACCCTTTGCTGTCACAATTCCTAAATCCCTCTCCAAGCTTTGCTCCTTTCTTACCTATACAAGGATGTATCCAAGCAGAATCTGCTTTTAGAATTCTTTTCTGAATATCATTGATACTTCCATCAAAATTGACTGGTCCTTTGCCTGTTCTCTTGCTGCTATTAGTTTATCAGACAAATTAGCTTACTCTGTCTGATAATGTATCTTTTAATACTAATAAATGGACACCGTGTCAATTGAACATGAAGGTGTCTTAGAGTGTGACTGGACAGCCCAAGGACTGTCTAGAATCAGGAACTGGAGAGTCATTGGGCATTCAAACAACTATTCCACTTGTTTACTCCCCTTTGGATAATATGGTTTCTTGTCTGTTGCATTAATCTCTTATATAAACAACTGTTGCTCCTTGCACATGTCCATGCCAGAGCTCTCAATCTCATTTTGCAGTAGAAGACTATATTATCAGTCTCTTTGTTATTTGTCAATGGGATAAAGAAGTTGACCCAGGATGGTGTTGGTGGTCCAGCAATTTCCAGGAAAGAGTAGGACAATTACAATTGTTAAAGCCAACTGCTGGAGGTGTAGGCAATTTTGAGATCAATGTTTATTTTCAGTCATGGTAAATAAACATTGTTATTTGGATTCTATTAATAAATATGTTTATATGGATCTTAACTTTGTAAAAATAAAACTTGCATAGTATTCCATGGTGTATATGTGCCACATTTTCCCTGTCCAGTCTATCATCCATGGGCATTTGGGTTGGTTCCAAGTCTTTGCTATTGTAAACAGTGCTGCAGTGAACATTCGTGTGCATGTGTCCTTAAAACAGAACAATTTATAATCCTTTGGATATATACCCAGTAATGGGATTGCTGGGTCAATTGGAATTTCTATTTCTAGGTCCTTGAGGAATTGCCACACTATCTTCCACAATGGTTGAACTAATTTACACTCCCAACAGTGTAAAAAGTGTTCCTATTTCTCCACATCCTCTCCAGCATCTGTTGTCTACAAATTTTTAATGATCGCCATTCTAACTGGCATGAGATGGTATCTCAATGTACTTTTGAAACGATGAGTTTGTGTACTTTGTAGGGACATGGATGAACCTGGAAACCATCATTCTCAGCAAACTGACACAAGAACAGAAAATCAAACACTGCATGTTCTCACTTATAGGCAGGTGTTGAACAATGAGAACACATGGACACAGGGAGGGGAGCATCACACTGAGGTCTGTGGTGGGGAACTAGGGGAAGGACAGCGGAGGATGGGGAGTTGGGGAGGGATAACATGGGGAGAAATGCCAGATATAAGTGATGGGGAGGAAGGCAGCAAACCACATTGCCATGTATGTACCTATGCAACAATCCTGCATGTTCTTCACATGTACCCCAAAACCTAAAATACAATAAAATATATTTTTTAAAAAAGGATCTAAAAAAAATTTAAAAATAAAATTTGCATATGATAAAACAAAATATTCAGATGGTCATTTTTTTTTCTTGTATGTTTTACGTTTTTTGAGATGGAGTCTCTCTCTGTGGCCCAGGCTGGAGTTCAGTGCTGCAATTTCAGCTCACTGCAACCTACACTTCCTGGAGTCAAGCAGTTCTCCCTGCCTCAGCCTCCTGAGTAGCTGAGATTACAGGTGCCAACCACCACGCCCACCTAATTTTTGTGTTTTTTAGTAGAGATGGGGTTTTGCCATGTTGGCCAGACTGGTCTTGAACTCCTGACCTCAGGTGATCTGCCCACCTTGGCCTCCCAAAGTGCTGGGATTACAGGTGTATGCCACCATGCCATACCCAGATAGTCATTTTAATATCAAGTGAAAATAAAATATCCCATCCCATCCCTGAAGTAACCATTTGTAAATGTTTTTTTAGTTTGAGTGATGGTTTTCTTTAAAAAAAATTTTTTTTAACTTACATACAGTAATCAGTTACTTAATGTGAAGATTCACATATTATCAGAAAGTTAACACACACATGTCGTCAATATCCAAATCAAGAGTTTGCATATTACCAGCACCACAAAAGCCTCCCTCAGTCATTACTCCTTTGCCCAAATGTAACCACTACTTTGTCTTCTAATACCTGAGATTAGTTTTTCCTGTTTTTATTTTACAAATGGAATTATACATACTTAAGTTTTTTGTCTGGTTCTGTTGCTCAGCGTTATGTCTTAGGGGTTCATCTGTGTTAATTTGTATTATTGTTAATTTCTTTATGCTCATTGCTACATGCAATTGCGAATACTAACTCCATTCTAATGTGGCTGGATACTTGCCTTATTTCCAGTGTTTGGTAACTTCAACAAATGCTGCTAGATACATTCTTGTACATATCCTTAGCTATAAATATATTCAAATGCCTGTTGGATGTACACCAAGAAGAGGTATTGCTGGGTCATGGAGTCAATTTATGATAAACTGTAGCAAGTAGCTTTCCAGAATGGTATAACAATTTTACACCCTGATAATCAGCATATGAGAATGATAGGTTTTCTAGATCCTAGACAACAAGTGGAATTATTAGTATTTTTCACCTTAGCCTTTGGCTATGTAATCATATTCCATTGTAGTTTTAGTTTATATTTTCCTATGACTATTATGAATTTTCATATGAATTTTTTTCATAAAGTGATAAAGTAGTTTGCAAATTTCTTGTTTCTATTTTTATTATTGATGCATATTCTTATTGATATATACTATATGCATGTGTGTATATAATATATATAATACAATGCATATTGTATACATTCTATATATAAATCTTGGGTCAGATATATGAATGGCAAATATAATTTTCAAATTGATAGATTGCTTTTTTACTGTCTTAATGGTGTCTTTATGAACAGAAGTCATATTTATCAATCTTTAACATTATAAATTTGGAGGTTTAATTAAGTCCCAGTTTATTGATCTTTGACTTCATGGTAGGTTCTTTTGGTGTCTGTCTTAAGAAATTTTGACTATCTGAGATTATGAAGATACCTTCCTGTGTTATCTTCTAGATGAATTTCTGTTTTAGCTTTCACATTCAGATCTGTGATTTTTTTTTGAGTGTAAATTTTAAGGAAGGAGACTTAATTATTTACTTCTATGTGGATACTCCTACACCCAAAACCACTTTTTAAAAGATAATTATCTTACACTACATTGCACTATCACCTTTGCCAGCAGTAAGATGATTATATCAGTGTGAATCTGATTATCAAATCTATTATGTTCTATTGCTATATTAACCTACCCTAGCACCAATACTACGTTGTCTTAATTATAGTAAGTATGGCCATGTGGTAGCATAATTACTCCATCTTTGTCTTCAAGTATGCCTTGTCTATTCTTGACTTTGCATTGCTGTCATATTTTGGAGTCAATGACCAATTTCCACAAAAAAATCTGCAGGGATATTGGGACATTGCATTAATACGTAGATAATTTTTTAGGAATACTTCGATTTTGTAATACTGTATCTTACAGTCCATGAATATGGAATAGTTTTCATTTACTCATCCCTTCCTCAGTGGCTGATAATATTTAATGCATTTACTGTTTACAAGAGTAATAATATTTGAATATTAATACTGGCTTTGTATACTTAACCCAAAGGATATTGTAGCTATTGATTTCAGATACACAGTTTAGCTCTAGTATGGTGGAGATGAAAGTGACAGTAAAGAGATAAAGGGAAAAGGTTGCTTTTTTTTATATCATAACAGATAGTTAGCTAATTTTCAATACTGCTCTAATTTTGGTAATGTTCTTAAGTTGACATTTTGAGGTGGCGGTTTTGGTATTCACCTTACGTTAGTGTGGATTTATTTCCCTTCTAAATCTTTGCTCCAGTATGAAAGATCCTTCTGTTTAATATATAATCACAAAGAGTCATGCTGGAATAGAATGTGAAATTTCACTTCTAGATGCACAAGGAAACAGAAGTAAACTATTTTTCACTGAACACTCATGCTTCTGGATGAATTAGGCATATGGTTTTTGGAAACATTTTTTTCAGTCTTCCAGAGAAAAATGGTTTGTTTGATGTATCTAGTTTCTAAGTGAGAGATTGTCAAGAAAAGAAAATGATTTTAGCATATTGGTTTGCTGAATTCGATTTTCAAGTGAGAATTTTTACATTAAGAAAAGTAAGGTCTACTTATCTATCATCTATCATCAGAAAAATAAGATCTATCTGTAAGATCTATCTATATATCTTTTTTATGTTGAAGACATTTGCAATATATTTCTACACCATTTTTATTATTCACTGTAGGAACAGATGTTTCACAGCTGACACATCTTAGATAAAAGACATGGGATCTAGAATATATATGAAATTATATCTCTAAGATATATTTATTGTTTTACTATAGAATCAAAAAAAGTTATAAGATAAAAGAGAACATTCACTGACAAATAATTCTTTATTTTCTACATTTAACAATTTTGGGAAATCTCAGTGCATAAGAGGCCAGCTGCATTTAGATCTGAATAAATTCTTTACTAAAATTTTATATTAATATTAGTAAATGTCCTGACATTTAGCTTTATATACAGTAGTCTGGTCTAGTGAAAATCTGTTTTCACAAATCTTATAAATATCCAAATTATTTCATGATGATGAAAATATGTTTAATAAATATGTTCCCAGGAATAA
This sequence comes from Cheracebus regulus, assembly GCA_963574635.1. Lineage (NCBI taxonomy): Eukaryota > Metazoa > Chordata > Mammalia > Primates > Pitheciidae > Cheracebus > Cheracebus regulus. The sequence continues at coordinate 2,103 of CAUYQU010040146.1, read as the reverse complement.
TTTAGATATAATAATAATAACAGATATAATGCCTGTTTTATTATATGGCCCATGTTCACAACTGGTATTCAGTTTGTTCTATATTGCTTATTACTAATCTTATGAGGTAGATAATGAGAATATTTCTATTTTGCAAATCAGGAAGCGGAAGTTCTCAGACAGTAATTGTTAGGCCAGGTTCATACGGCTAGTAAAGGGCTTAATGATAGAGTCAAATCCAGATTTATCTCACTCAATAGTTGTACTGACTAACGCTACTCCACAAGATCTGGCACAAAACACTAATTCTAGCTTTTCTGAAATGAATTTCTTAATGGAAGCATATTTATACATATAACACACATAACTATTTACCATTCGATAGGGGTGTAATAATTTTTGTGTTAATATGTATTTTCTTTAAAAGTTCTCAAGTATATGGAAATACGTATGTTTCACATTGTAAAAGACTGACAGGCTCTTTTTTGCCCAGGCTGGAGTGCAATGGCCCAATCTCGGCTCACTTCAGCCTCCACCTCCGGGGTTCAAGTAATTCTTCTGCCTCAGCGTCCAGAGTAGCTGGGATTACAGATGCCAACCACCACGTCTCGCTTATTTTTTGTATTTTTAGTAGAGACAGGATTTCACTACATCGGCCAGGCAGGTCTTGAATTGCAGACCTCCGGTGATCCACCCGCCTCGGTCTCCCAAAGTGCTGGGATTACAGGCATGAGCCATCGTGCTAGGCCTACTCCTTTCAAAGTGGATGTACTCTTTTGTATTCCCACCCCAAACAATGCATCAAAAGTTACAGTTCTGTGTTCTTAACACTTTAAAAAAATGTAGCCAGTCTAGTCAGTGTGTTATAGTATTCCATTGCATTTTTATTTTGAATTTCATTAATGACGGATAATGTAGTTCGTATTCTCATTTGCTCATATCCATGTGTATGTCTTTTTTGCTTTGTAGGCTCTTGACCATATTTTTAAATTGAGTTGTTTGTCTTCTTATTGATTTTTAAGTATTTTTGTAGGGTACAAATCCTTTATCATATATGTTTTGCAAATATTCTCTCCCATTCTCCCATTCTCCCATTCTCCCAGGGCTTCTCTTCTTTTTTTGAATAATGTCTTTTGAAGAACAAAAGTTCGTAATTCTGATGAAGTCCAATTTAGCATTTTATGTTTTATAGTTAGTGTTTACTATGTCTAAGCTAGAAAGATTTGCCTAATCAAGGTCATAAAGATTTTATACCATGTTTTCTTTTGGAAATTGTATATTTTTATCTGTAATATTTTGGTTTATGGTCCATTTCAAGGTAGTATTTATCTATCCTGTGAAGTAAGGACCAAGCTTTACTTACTTATTTATTGCTCATGGAAATGCAGTAGTGTCATTAATATTGGTCCAGGAGGCTATTTGTTTTTTCCCAATTGAGTTACCTTGACACTTTTGTAGAAAATCAATGGTCTATATTGCTGTGTACCTGTATCTGTACTCTCTTTTTTTGCTCTATTGATCATGATGTCTATTCTTACTCTAATTTATTGAGTACTCTAGCTTTATTATAATGCAAGTCCTCCAACTCTATTCTTTGTTTTTAAAATGGTTTAAACTAGGCCTTGAATACATTTCCATATCAAATTTAGAATCAATTTGTCGAGCTCTGCAAAAAAATGCTCCAGGAATTTTGACTGATTTAACGTGAATCTAGAGGTCAGTTTGAAGAGAACTGACATCTTAATAATACTTACTCTTCTGGTCCATGAACATGGTTTAATTTTCCATTTATGTAGATGTTCTATGATTTCTCTCAGCAATATTATGCAGTTTCTCTGTGTATAGCCCCTGTATGTATTTTGTTAAATTTATTTTAGGCATCATTCTATTTTTTGAGGCTTTAATGAGTAGTATTTCAAAAATATATTTAAAATAGATTTGTATATTTGTTTTTGCTAGTACATAGTAATTCAATTAGGTTTTGCATATTGACCTTGTATTTTAAGACCTTGCTAAACTCACTTATAACTTCTCTTAGCTTTTTTGTAAATTCCTTACAAATTTCTGCATAGATAAATGTATTTTGCATATAATTAAGTAAAGGTGGATCTTCTTCTCCTGAAC
>CAUYQU010040145.1:0-39730 GCA_963574635.1 Cheracebus regulus | reverse complement strand
TTAGTCATGAAGTCCTTGCCTATGCCTATATCCTGAATGGTTTTGCCTAGATTTTCTTCTAGGGTTTTTATGGTGTTAGGTCTTATGTTTAAGTCTTTAATCCATCTGGAGTTAATTTTAGTGTAAGGTGTCAGGAAGGGGCCCAGTTTCTGCTTTCTGCACATGGCTAGCCAGTTTTTCCAATGCCATTTTATTACACAGGGACTCCTTGTAGTATAGTTTGAAGTCCGGTAGTGTGATGCCTCCCGCTTTGTTCTTTTTGCTTAGAATTGACTTGGCTATGTGGGCTCTCTTTTGGTTCCATATGAAGTTTAAGGTGTTTTTTTTTCCAGTTCTGTGAAGGTCATTGGTAGCTTGATGGGGATAGTACTGAATCTGTAAATTACTTTGGGCAGTATGGCCATTTTCAGGATATTGATTCTTCCTAACCATGAACATGGAATGTTTCTCCGTTTGTGTCCTGTCTTATTTCGTTGAGCAGTGGTTTGTAGTTCTCCTTGAAGAGGTCCTTGACATTCTTTGTTAGTTGTATTCCTAGGTATTTTATTCTCTTTGTAGCAATTGTGAATGGCAGTTTGTTCTTGATTTGGCTCTCTTGTTAGTCTGTTGTTGAAAACCTTGGATAATCAGAGGAATCGCCTCATCCCTTTCCCTATCGGTCATTTTATTACTGACTCCAAGGAGCATCAGCATATTGTCACATTCTGTGACCCCCATTGTGTAGAGATCACTGAGGACGTTAGCACATGCTATCCTGCCCATCATGTAAGAGTCATCTATGATCGGGTAAATGTAATCTGTGGTTTGAACCAAGGAAAGCCCACCCTGCCTCAAAGGAATGACAGAAGTATCCATTCCAATGCCAAGCCTTGGCATAATGGCTCCCAGAAACTCCTCATCTTCTTGGAAGTGGTGCTCCTGTAAAGATTCCAGCAATTTCTGCAGGACATCTTGGGTCACTTTGCAGCCTGTGCCCTTCAGTTCAGTGAATCTGGTTAGCCGGAAGCTCTTGTCCATTTCGTAACTTTCCGGGTTAAAGGACTCCTGCATAGACATGGTTCCGAGGCCTGCTCTCCTCACAGCTCAGCCCCTGCCCTCCCTCCGCGGCTTGGCTGGGTTCTTTAAGGATGCACCAGCTCGCTTTGCGGCCTCTGCCTCCTCCCGAAAATGGGCGGCCGGCCGCGGGCCGCTCCCACAATGCACCGGGAGCGGCCGGGCTCCCTTAAGCCTCGCCTGAATAAAGGGCCTCAGGCCTGCACTCCTAGGCGCTCGCCTGGCTCTGCGGGGCCCTGCGGGAGCCAGCCCGACACTCGCCCGGATTAGAACCCATTCTTAACACGATGTGTCAGCAGAACAGAGGAACAGTGTCTGGTGGCAGGTAAGTCTTTCGTGGCAATGCACTTTAGTGGAAGGAGTAGCAGCATGCTCTACATAGATTATTCATTAGATGTCAATTTGGGAGTGGCTTCTTCTGCTTGACTTCCTTTCTTTCCTTTTCTGAAACCTATTCTAACTTCCTTTATGTCAATAATGTGAATTTTCTGACATTCCTCTATGAAGTTGTGTTTGTTTACATAGTTTTGGTTGCTTTTAACAAAGAACCCTGAAAAGTATAATTTTTCTATGATATATAAGCACCTCTGATACAAAACAGACTTAAAGCTTTTATTCTTAAATAAATAAGTCTAATTCTACAGTTATTAACTAATATAAAGTAGAACCTGGCATCCTTCTAAATGTAGATTGTGTGTAGTTTAAAAATCAGAGATCATTTATTTTTTGAATGCTTTAAAAATTTTTTACATATTTCAATTAACGTTAGTCATGAACTTTAAATGTATTTCTTTGTGATTGTGTAAGTTACATTGCATGTAACATAGCTAATTATGTGACATAAATTATATACAGCTATCCTCAATATTCATGAGATATCTGTTCCAGGATATCCTCAAGTTCCAGATATAAAACAGTTCAGTATTTGCATATAGCCTATGCACATCTTCTCATACACTTTAAATTATCTCTAGAATACTTATAATACTAATACAATGTAAATGCTACATAATTGTTGTTATACTGTATTGTTCAGGGAATTAGTTATTTCATTTTTTCAAGGAAAAAATGTCTGTGCATGTTCAGTACAGACACAACCACCCTCTTTTTTGCCAAATATTTTCAATGCATAATTGATTAAACTTATAGATGCAGAATCCATGAATACTAAAGGTTGACTGTATTTATAAATGTAAGCTTGCCTGCCTGAAAGCCTGCCTTTCTTTTTTTCACTTTGTTTAAAAAATATAGGATCAGAGCTTTCTTTACTGTTGTGAGGAATATAAATTACCCCCACTCTTTGGAAATTTGAAGTCTATATTGTTAAGTAATATGAGTTCAATTGTTACAAATCTAACAAGAGGTAGAAAAACTGAGGCTATCACATGCTTCTTTTCATGGAGTCTAAAACCCTAATGGATTAGAAGGTTTGCTTAGAATCTCACTATGGAGGGATATGTTAATGAAACAGTTTGAGTGGTTTAAAATATAGGCGGTAGACTTCTCCCTAAGCCTACAGAAGTATTTTATAGGATGTCCTAACATTTATAGAAGGCTATGTTGTCTGTTTTCCAGAGATGGCTAAATTCATTGTTGAATAGTTATTATGAGAGGAAGATTCATAAACAAACAAGCAAGCTAACTTTTACCTTTCTAACTGGGATTTGAATTCAACTTGCTTTAAAGAATAAGCATTTCATTAAGAGAGAGACAGACAGACAGACAGAAACTATTTCTAAACATGGAATTTCAACTAGAAGAATCATACCTACTTGCCTCTCAAAGTGTAGATAACTGATGATGGAGTCTTAGAAAGTGTCTGTGCTCTTTGAAAGGATATTATGGGAACATAATAAAATATATTTATTTATTATTTCTCCTTTTTACCCTCCCTAATAATTTTTACTTATGAGTGAAAAATCTACTCAGACCTGAACTAGTTATAGCAGCAAACTCAACTTCCACTCATTTCTCAAGAATGTTAGATGTTTTTGAATTTCCTCATAAATTATAGAAATACTAATTGGATTTTTTATTTTTGCCAACTCAGTAATGCACATTTATTACCTACTGGCTTTTAAGAAAGAATGTTCAAACATATCAAAATGTTTTATTGTTTATATTTGATATCTATATCAAATATATTTAAATTTTATATTTCTAACATGATTGTAATAGAAAGGAATCTTAATTTTAGTGCCTAAGATTATAAAAATAAAAATGTATTTACTATAAAACAAATACATCTCTGCTCCTCTGATTATAACAAAAAGAATATACTATATCATTGTTGATTTTACAGATGAACTACTGAAAAAACCAATTTTTAATAAACTGTCTGTCATATTAACATCTATAAATATTTGTTAAGTGTGAGGGAATCTGAAATATATTTCCAAGTTTCTTAATCAAATTCTTAAAATTTTTGTCAGTGAGATCATACTTTGATAATATCTTTAGTGTCAAGAGATATAAAAGTGTGTATTAGAAATAATAAGTAGGGATAAGCTCATCCAATTTGATATATTAGTAATTGACAATAACTCTTGAAGTGTTTTGGACAGTTTTCCAAGCCTGGAATAAAAATTCATTAGAATGTCTGACCAGATTATAATGTTCTTGCATAATTTGTTAAATGGCTTATGTTAACAAGATTAAAAAAATGGATATAACTAGAAATGTTTAACCTCCTTTAGTGTTTGAGTATTATATGTTGGTACTATAACTCAAAGGAAAATACCTACAGAATCCTCTCATTTGAACCTCTCAAATGCATGTGGCATTTATCCTTAGTAATTGTTCAATATAAACATTCCTGAAACACTAGGAAAATTCCAAAGTCTTAACAAACCAAAACATATCATAACAGAATTGTCTTAATTCATCAACTAAGTAGTCAGTTTCATTTCTTCCAGATATTCCAATATAACATTGACGTATAATTGAAAGGTACAGTTTTCATTGTGCTTACTCTACTGATTGTCCACTACAAATAATAGTTCCACATCATGTGGTAATATATAAAATTGCACATAATTTTATTATTAATGTTATTTTGTCTAGTTTTCAGGTAAGGTAGGATAACTGAAAAAGAATTAAATGTAAAATTTGAAACTAAATATCACCTAGGTAGAATTATTATCAACAATTTATGTTTTTATTTTTTGCTTTTGTTTTGCCATTTTCAAAATTTTCAAAATAACTTCTCTATTTTTGAAATCAGATTGTATATTTTGAATTAGTTATTTCAAAATCTTCCGTCTAGGTTACTTATTAAACAAAATGTTAAAAAAAATACAAGACAAATATTTTAAAAATATTTTTCAATAAGAAAAGAGGCATGTTGTACAATATAAAATTGAAAGATAAAAAATATAATTACTAGACCTCTTTTATAATAAAGAAGACTTGTAGAATAAAATAAAACCCAGTCTCTGAATTAACAAAGAATTGTGTGTAGTATTTTTTAGCCAATGTATAAATAACCATATAAATAAACTAAATTATTTATTACAGATATAATAGAAAAGTATTTTATAAGTTTTAATAATTTATACTATTCAAATTTGGAGTACAGACAAGGATTGAGACATATACTATTAATGGTGGTGGACGGAGAGCTAATGGTGAAGCTAAACAAGGCCAAGTTTGTCTTCCATTTCAAGAATCCACTTTTGTAACATATGTTTACATTCTTTAATCTAATCTGAAATTGAATGAAGACAAGCTCAAAAATTAATTTCACAAATATTCTTTCCAAAAATATGTTTATTTGTTCCTTTACCTGTTAAGGTTCTATTGTATGTAATTTCTTGAGAATTATATATTTGTGGTTGGTATATGTGTGAGTCCCTGAATAGATAGGCACACTATTTTTACATCTATCACATACAAATGAGATGCTTACCTGAGTACAGAAGTCTCAGGTCAAAAAATTTTGCCCTAAATTCTGTAGTGATTGATAGATTGCAAAATTTTTCTCCCATTTTGTAAGTTGTCTGTTCACTCTGATAAGTTTTATTTGGTGTGCAGAAGCTCTTTAGTTTAATTAGGTCCCATTTGTCAATTTTTTATTTTTCTTGCAATTGCTTTTGGCTATTTCATCATAAAGTCTTTGCCCATGGCTGTGTCCTGAATGGTACTGCCTAAATTTTCTTCTAGGGTTTTTATAGTTTTAGGTTTTACATTGAAGTCTTTAATCCATCTTGAGTTAACTTTGGCATAACGTTGTAAGGGGGATCCAGTTTCAGTTTTCTGCAGATGGCCAGCCAGTTCTCCCAGCACTGTTTGTTAAATAGGGAATCCTTTCCCCATTGCTTGTTTTTGTTGGGATTGTCAAAGATCAGATGGTTGTAGATGTGTGGTTTTATTTCTGAGTTCTTTATTCTGTTCTGTTGGTCTATGTGCCTGTTTTTATACCAGAACCATGCTGTTTTGGTTACCGTAGCTTGTAGTATAGTTTGAAGTCTGGTAGCATGATGCCTCCAGCTTTGACCTTTTTGCTTAGGATTCTCTTGGCTGTGCAAGCTCTTTTTTGGTTCCATATGAATTTTAAAATAGTTTCGTCTAATTATGGGCAGAATGTCAACAGTAATATAATGGGAATAGTATTGACTCTACAAATTACTTTGGGCAGTATGGCCATTTTCACAATATTGGTTCTTCCTAACCATGAGTATGGAATGTTTTTCCATCTGCTTGTGTCCTCCCTGATATACTTAAACAGTGGTTTGTAGTTCTCCTTAAAGAGGTCTTTCACTTCCCTTGTTAGCTGTATTCCAAGGTATTTTATTCTCTTTATGGCAATTGCAAATGGGAGTTCATTCATTATTTGGCTTTCTGCTTGCCTGTTGTAGGTGTATAGGAATGCTTGCAATTTCTGCACATTGGTTTTTGTATCTTAAGACTTTGCTGAAGTAGCTTATCAGCTTAAGAAGCTTTTGGGCTGACTTAATGGGGTTGTCTAGATATAGAATCATGTCATTTGCAAAGACAATTTGACTTTCTTCTTCCTATTTGAATATGATTTATTTCTTCATCTTGCCTGATTGCCATCTCATGCCAGTCTGAATGGTAATTATTAAAAAGTCAAGAAACAACTGATGCTGCAAGGTTGCAGAGAAATAGGAACACTTTTACTCTGTGGACAGGAATGTAAATTAGTTCAGCCACTGTGGAAGACAATGTGGCGGTTCCTCAAATATTTAGAACTGGAAATACTATTTGACCTAGCAATCCCATTACTAGGTATATACTCTAAGGAATATAAATCATTCTATTATAAAGATACACACAAATTTCACTGCAGTACTATTCACAATGTCAAAGAGATAGAATTAACCCAAATGCATCAATGATAGACTAGATTAAGAAAATGTGGTACATATACACAGTGGAATACTATGCAGCCATAAAAAGGAATGAGGTCATGTCTTTTGCAGGGGCATGGATAAAACTGGAAGCCATTATCTTCAGCAAACTCATGCCAAAACAGAAAACCAAACACCACATGTTCTCACTTATAAGTGGAAGCTGAACAATGAGAACACATGGACACAGGGAGGGGAACAACACTAACTGGGGCCAATTGAGGGAGGGTTGTCAGGGGAGAGCATTAGGAAAAGAACTAATGCATGCTGGGCTTAATACCTACGTTATGGTTGATCTGTGCAGCAAACCACCATGACACGTTTACCTATGTAACAAACCTGCATATCCTGCACATGTTCACTGGAACTAAAAAAAAAATTGATAAATAAAATCATATTTAAAAAAATTCTATAGTGATTGCTTCGTTTTCTTCTGAAGTTTTGTGATACAGAAAAGCGATGACCAGTTTAAAGAAAATAAGGGTTTTTTTGTCCAAAATTTTGTTATTCTTGAAATTCAAAAGGTGGCAGGATTTTTCCTAAAGAAATACTTGTTGGCTGTTATTTTTTTTCAAAAATCAGAATCAGAATTTTAATGTACATATTCAGTATGTTTTTAACTCAGTAAGTTTTAGCCATGATGGATTTTATGACAGTGAAGATTTTATGTTCTTTGACTGCTTTATCTCCTTTTCTTTTATTGTCATTTTACAAATTTTCTTTCTTCTTACGGATTTTTTTCCAGATCCAAGGAGATTGTGTATTCTTGCAACATAGTAACTACATAAACTTATAAAGTTGTTTTTTTTTTCATTTTTGATTAAGAAAGTATTTTTAGATATTTGTTTTATTTTATTTTTTAAATTCTCTAGCTCTAGTTTCCAAAGGCAATAAAAGTTTTGAAAACAACAGTCAAGGACTCTCAATAGTATAGAGGGTGCAAGCTGCAGTATCCCAAACCCAGTGCCAATATCAGCAAGCAAGCTACTGAATCTGGTGCCAGAAGTGGCAATAGGGTCTTCTGTCATGCGAATTTCTTGTCATTCAGATGATACAGCTCCAAATCTAATTATGTACCAATTACCCTATAAGTTATGTATGGTTTTACTAACATATTTTGTCCTATAATTGTTCAATGTTTGATTTTGTTATTTGCATCTGAGGCCCAACTCATACAGGAAATCAGAAATATTTGCTCCATGCCCTCTTTCTTTTATTTTCTCATGTATTCTGTGTTATATATCTTTGATTTACATTCGAATAAATGATTTTATGGATGATATATTATTGCTATCATTTTAAAGATTTCTTAGTTATAGCTACTTTCATTTAAAAAATCATTGTTATTCTTTAATCTTTTTAGATAAAATTATAATTGTTAATGTTTATGTATAATTATCACCAACATACAAATTCTGAAGGTTATTCTGGTAAGGAGGTAGATATTTTATATAAAGAAAGCCACCTAGAATCATATCACAAGGACCTTCCGGAAAGAATAGGACCAGGTGCTTTCTCCATGGTAACTGCCCCAAATAGAAGTTTTATTTATAGAGACCCTGTCTGTTCAAGATAATCTATATTAGTTGAGCTCTAGTCTAATTTCTATGAACCACTGAATTAATTTAACCATATACTGTCCTTTTAACTGTCTTTGATTTCTGAGCCCTATATGTTTCCTTTTATCAGTTCGTGTATTTTTTTATTACAGGTCTCTGGCATCTCTCCTCATATTCCTCATATTTTGTATTGTGGCCTTAATTACAACTTATTTCATTGACATTCTTCCCAAATACTTTTTTAAGCTTGCAATTTAGCCATTCCAAATGTGCTCTAATAATCACCTGCATTTGACTGTTCTAAATTAGCCAAATTACTCTCTACTTTTCAATTATTTCTCATAGTTATACTTATTATATTATTCAACACATCCATAATAAATTTCCATCCTTCTAATTAAAGGTGATAATTACTTTTATTCAAAATTAATCCAACATATATAACAAGAAAAATGTCCATACTATTAATAGGCAATAAGTATACATTGTGTTTCTTAAATAGTCATATGGGAAATTTACACTGGCTTTTTGTTTAAAGCCATAAATAAATGATGTGAAATAACACTGGATCTAAAGAGACAAAATGTATTCAAACTCCATTATCCTATTAGTATTGGTAATGTTTAAGGAAGCTGTTTGGGTCTTATTAAATTCTTAAAGCACTGTGGTTCCATATCTCTGAAATGGTAATTAAATTGACTGAAATCATTCGATCTTAATTGTAGATTCCTTTATATTATTTAAAGTTTCAACCAATAAAACCACATAATAATGAATTATACAATAAAGTTAAATAAATGCCAATAACATTTATTTTTTAATGTACAGGGTTATATAATTGATTATTCTTTTGGTCCTTGCATCTGTGAACTCTATTTTCAACAAATAACATGTCAACCAGATTGATCCTTCTAAATGCCAATAGATCTCATTATTTACATACTCAAGATTCTCCAGCGCACTTCCATCATTATCAGATTACCAATCAAATTTTCAATGGTCTATGAAGCCCTTTATGATTTTTTCACCACTCTCTCTCTCTCTACTTTAGGCATACTATCTTTACTACTATTCCTTTAATATGACAGGGCCCTACCTCAAGGTCTTTTCCTTTCCTGTTCACTCTGCTTTTTCTGAAAGCTCTTCCTTCAGATAGACTCATGAGCATGACTTACATCTTAATCTCATCAAATCTTTGTTCAAGTTTTTCATACTTCGTGGATTTCTATGTATTTTGGAAAATACCAAGTCATTGGGATTTTCTCTGGAAGAGAGTTTTATTTATTCTGCTTCTTTCATGGAGAGAAACATCACAGAACCATTCCATCCTAGTTTATGTAATTTGACTTCAGGTTTTGCCTAAAAGCTGAATCTGGGGTATTTAAAAGGTTAAACATTTTTTGAATAAAGGATTGCCTGTATACATTAACTAAACACAAAATAAAGAGCTGTTAAACACATATAATTTTAACATAATAAAAGAAAAAATGACTAGAGAGATAATGCTAGATAGAAGAGAAAAGAGAGCTGCTAAAAGTTGGTGCATCATTAGCCAGGAATGGTGGTGCATGCCTACAGTCTCAGTTACTAAAGAGGCTGAGACTGTAAGATCACTGGAACCCAGAAGTTCAAGACCAGCCTGGGCAACATAGTAAGACCTTGGGTCTAAAAAAGAAAAAAAGATTGTGTGTCAAAAGGGATGTGAGCAATAACTAGGTTTCTCAGAGCCCTTGAGAGATCCAGGTGCCGAATGTTGTTTACAAAGGATGAGAGTAAAATAGTAGCTGAAAAAGTAATTTGAAATTTTTAATATTGAAAACGTGTCTCATTTCTATATCCAGCGTCCAAGCAATTGGATTTCTATACTCCTAGGTAGTAGAAAACAAGTGTTATTGGGGAATTTAAGTGACCCAAAAGGACAAGATTTCAAGCTTTGGTATTTTAGAGTTAATTAACCGAAAGCAAAACTTGATGATTGATAAGGAACGTTAAGTTACTAAGTTCCTAATTGCTTTTTTGTGCTATTTTATTCTTATATACCAGCAGTTAACTCATGATAACCAGACAGTTTAGGACAGTTTGCAACATAAAATAATGAAGGATGGATACCAAAAAGTAATTACCCTAGAAGAAACAGAGATAATCCATGAAATAAAAGAAAATTTAAATAAATACCACTCTAATTAGGATGTTGAATAAATTTCCAGGAAAGATTACATCTATAATAAAGAGAATATTTGAAGAAAATCTGAGAAAATTAATTCTGGAAAAATATAACTATAGATATTTATGTGAAATAACTGAGACCTGTAGAAAATTAAGTTGAAACATCTCCCAGAAAGTAGGGGGGAAAGAGAGAAGGAAAAAACATGAGAGAAAATGTAAAGAAAAATTTCAGGAAATACAACATCTGATTTATACAATTCTCTATAAATTATAAAAATAGAGAAAATTGAAGGAATAAGAAAATCTGCAAAACGTTAGTTGAAATCTTCAAGAAAAAAGTACATCTCCAGATCAGATTTTATACATTAAATAAACAAATGAACACATACCTCAAGGTACATTTTCATGAGATTGTAGTAAAATTGGGGAAATAGTAACTCCTACAAGCTGCTAGACAGATAAACAAAACCAAACAGTTTATCTACAAACAAAATGACCTCAGACTTTTTCAAGAGCTACATCAGCCACTGGAGGGCAAGGGAGCAAGGCTTTCATGTTTCTCAGGGATCCTTTCTCTTCAACTCTGAAATGTATAACTTCCTAAGCTACCAATTGATTAAAGCACTATAAAACATTTTTCAGAAATGCCAGGACTTCCCACACATCCACTCTTCTGAAATTATTGGCATGTGTTTTGAGGAAGACCTGGAATTGGGACTGGAGTCAAAGGCAGCCTCAGGAAAGGTGGTTGACCGCAGGAACAGAGGGCAAGCTGTTTAGATGAGGCAGGAAAGTGAAAGGGTGTATTTTAGGAAGACGGTGTCAAGGGTCAGACTTAATAAAATACTGGAGGTGTAACTTAAACATTTCTAAAAGTTCAAATGAGATATAACAAACAAATAATGCAAAGACAACAAAAGACCACAAAAGCATTAAAAATGCAATTAATTTAAAAAAATAGAAAAGCCCAAATGCAATTATAAGACTAATATTTCTAAAGGCATGCATAATCACATAAAGTTAATTTTAACTAAAATATGGCTAGAAAAATACTGAGAAAATTCATGAAAGGCCTAATGGGTGAAGGAGGGGAAAGGGAAAAACCACATTTCGTCTCTTATAGCAAGGGGGCAATAATAAGGTCTAACATGGAGTATTAAACAACACGGTGCACATGTTAAAAACATGAAGGTAACTGCTGAACAATGTTTAAAAGTGAGTGTATTTGAGAAGCAGGGATGGGGTGAAGGTAGCACTGGGGGCATGGAGAAATAAGCGAGTAACATTTTTGACTATATTCTTTTGGTACTTCTTAAATATTTTTTGCTAAATTATAAACTATTTTGATTAAACTTTTTTTTCTGGTTTAAAGAAGCATTAAAATATCTGATACTCCTGTGATTTTTTATGGACTTGTAGAAGTCAGGATTTACTTATAAGATTTATTTTCATTTTAGACAACGAAATACTATCAGAAATATATTGGAAGGAGACATTTTAGCCTAGCGAAATAAAACAATCTCTCTCTCTCTCTCTTTCCTCTCTCTCTCTGTCATACGTTTGGCTCTGAAAATCACTTTACTTGTTTGACGATTTCTACTCCTACTTACCATTTGTTTTATTTTTTGCAGTATTTCATTCCCATTCTTTTTTTTTGATCCAGTCTGACTCTGTTGCCCACGCTGTAGTACAATAGCTTGATCTCAGCCAATTCTCCTGCCTCAGCCTCCCACGTAGCTGGGATTACAGGCATGTGCAACCAGGCCTAATTTTATATTTTTAGTAGAGAAGGAGGTTTCAACATGTTGCTCAGGCTGATCTCAACTTCTGACCTCATGTCATTCACCTGCCTCAGCCTCCCAAAGTGCTGGGATTACAAGCACGAACCCCGCACCTGGCCTCATTCCCATTCTTTTAACTTTTATGTTTCTTGTCATTTTGTATTCGATGTGTCATTAACAAACTGCCTTTGTTTTGTAACCACTTTAAGATGCTTCAGTTTTGTATTTTACAAGGAGAATTTAATTCATTTGCATTGATGGTGATTAATCTATTTGGTTTTATTCCTTCTCTTCATTTTAGATTTACTATTATTAATTATTTATTGTTGTATTTTCATGTACTCTTTCATCATGCTTGTCTTGTTGGTTATGTTTCTTTTCCCTCTTTCTCCCCTGCCAAATTCAGCTTACTAGTTGTCTGAAACCATTTTGGGCCACCTTGGGATCTTTGCTCTTTATCTGGCCAAAGCTGGAACCTTGGCTTTCCCTAGCCAGCCTTCAGAAGGTGTGGTATCAGTTTGTGAGACCCATAGAGATTACCTCTGTCTCTATGTGCATACTTGAGTATTTCTCAGTCTAAAAACATAGGAGCAGAAAACATTACAGGATTTTTTTCCCCGTAAGATGTTTCCTTTGGGAAATTATTTTTTCTTTGTATAGACAAATTTTTGTGGACATTTTTTAGTTTCAGGATGGAGTAGCATGTGTTGATGTGAGAGTGTGAGTATTTTTTCCTAAAACTGCCTTTATAAAGGAGATGGAGATCAGAGGATGGTGATTTCAGAAACGACCTAGAGGTATATCTTCCTCTGATGCTTGCATCAGACTATAAAAGGAACCAGACTGAAAGTTCCAAAGTTCCAATTATACTTCTTGGCTGATTTCCATATGCAGTATTACTGAGGACTTTATTATCTGATTCTGTGATAAAGATTATTCAGCGAATTGTACAGTTGTGGAGGTTTTGAATGGAGGCCAAATAGGGCAACACCAAGATCAGTGGGTAGGAATTAGTCTGATTTTAGTTTTTCTTCATGGGAGTAAATGCATAAAAAATAAATCACTCTGCCTCTCAGAGGGTGAGTATTAAAGTGTTAAAATACTGGAATCTAGAAGAAAACCGTCTGTGGTGAAAAACATTGATCAGCTGTGTGACCTTGAACAAATTTAAACTTTCTTTGTCTCAGTTTATCTGTAGAATATTGATAATATTTTTGCCTATTTGTGGAATTTTTATGCAGTTTAACAAATGGTACCATGTAACATGATTACAACAGGGCTTGACATATATAAATATATAATAATATATTTTAGCTGTCATTTATTCTATGAACAAACTCTACTATGTTCTATACTATGATGTTTATCCTGCAGAACTTCTAATTGCATATATTATGAGTATTTTAGTTTTTAATCTTTGATTTTTCCATCCTCAAGTTTTTAACTGTTACCTTCTCAATGAAGCCTCTCCTTACCATTCTTTAAAATTGCATCTCTCTCTCTCCATGTTGTTTAATCCTTCAAACTGCTTTAATTTTCTCCTTAGTATTTAATACCTTGTAGTATACTCTACCTTATAATGTTCTTATTTAACTTAATATGATCTGCTCCCATTAGAACAATTTCTGTATGATATGCTACTGTGTCTATAGTTCCTACAATATTGATTGGTACACAAATTGAGCAAAATAAGTCTTTTTAATTTAATTAAATTATTAAGTTTAAATTCTGAATTTATTCCTAAAGAGTCTTATCTAAAAATAGAAATGAAAGGATCAATAAAAGACAGCTGATTTCAGGGCAAATATATGAAAGAGAAGAAAGCTGTCGATGTTCATATTTTCAACAATTAGAAATTAGACTAGACATTAATGAATCCTGTTATGAACTTGCGAAACTCATGTGAGTCCTAGATTATGGATTCAGGAAATGGTCAGATTTTATATATGATATTCACTTTTTAAAGTAATTTTAATTTAATTCATTATATTTATCTCATAATGGTTGCTACATACAGAGTTACTTTATACCGTTATCTCCTGGCTCTACTCTCTGTGTTAAGAGATGTGTCTTTCTGTAGCAAATCAGTGCAGAGTGAGCCACAGCTGCTGACATGAAGCAGGACTCAAGAGAGAAAATGATGAACTTCAGAAATGTAGTGAAGTTATCTTAGAACAAAATAAGATGAGCTGACAACCGAGATGGGTTTTTGGAAAGTGTTAGCCTTCTCTTATTCATAAATTTAACTTTGGCAATTGTTGCCTATCTGTTGTATGGAGTCCAGGAGCCACATTTTGCTTCTTGTTGGCCAACAGCATTTCACATTGATGCACTGGGAGCCGGGATCACATTTATTGCCTCTGAAAGAGTTCTTCTTAAGTTTTATACTTTCCTGTGGTGAAACTCCTGCCTTGTGTCTACTACTATTTCTGCCTTGTATTCTTGTGTATCTATCTTGTGTTCCTTAGTTTGTATTCCTGAAGCCAGTTCAAATTAAATGAGAAGGATTTTCTTTTCATAGAATATTAGGAATAAAGCATATGTGTAAACATATAGAAATTCATGTATTTTCTTAAGGAAAATGAACTAATGGAAAAATGCTAGAAACATTTTGTTCTAGAAAAAGCAAGTGGTTATAACAATAATGTAAAGTTTAGGAAAAATCTTTAAATTTGAAAATGAATAAAAACTAGAATGTATGCTTTGAAATCTCTGTGGACTCAGAGGAAGTATTATACTGGCACAAATCTTTCATTTGAATTATTGAAAATATAATTGCCGAAGTGAGTCACAGAGCTAGATTAGTCCTAAAAATGGAAGAGTGATGTCTGTCTAGACCATATAAAAATAAAGTCATGTAGGAAAAGAGCAGAAAAAAAGGGAATATTGGCCAGTCTAGGAGAAAAAGCAAGCAAACAAAAAGTAAAAGATTTCTGTCTTTTTTTTTTTTTATATACTTTAGGTTCTGGGGTACATGTGTAGATCATGCAGGACTGTTGCATAGGTACACACATGACAATGTGGTTTGCTGCCTCTTTTTTGAACTTTGAAATCCTTAGGAGAAAAAAGAGACAACACATTTCCTATTTATTTTATATTAAGAAATATTAGAATACCAGATTTTATATACCATATCAATGTAATATGAAGAAAACATAAAAGCATCAAATCACTGTATGAATTGGGCAGCTTTCCCTTAATAGCAAGTTGTTTATAAATTCAGTTTTATATTGTTTTGTCTTTGATTTCTTGTGTCGCTTATCTTTTAATTTCATAAAAAGTTATTTTCATTAAACCTACCAGTGTTTTATGCATCCTTTATTGGATATTAAATTATTTTTAAAGTTTTTTATATAAATACGCATGTATTTGTATATGTACACATGTGAAAATAAATCATTATGATCACTAGCTGCAGCCATGACTAAGTGCAGTGGAAATCATCATCCTCAGGTTTAAGTAACTGTCAATGAGAAATGTTGAGATAATGATGTATTGCTGATACAGTTGTTTTCAGAATTCATATACAGTTAGTCATTATATTTTGTGTGGTAAGAAACCAATACATTAGAAAATATGTTTTTGAACAGAATCCATAAAATGTAAACTAAAAATATACTTTGATCTAGTCAACAGGGTTGAATTTCTAACTTGGCATACTAGATGTAAACAAATAACTCTTGTAAACTTGAGAGATTTGTTTGAATATTTAATTCCCAAGTAAAAAAAATATCTGAAAGTATTCCTTCTTTCATGAAACAAATGCAACTAAAAATTTAAAGTTACTGGCTGGGCACAGTGGCTCATGCCTATAATCCAGAACTTTGGGAGTCTGAGACAGGCAGATCACGAGGTCAAGAGATGAAGGCCATCCTGGCCAAAATGATGAAACCCCATCTCTACTAAAAATTCAAAAAATTAGCCGGGTGTGGTCGCAGGTGCCTGTAATCCCAGCTATTCGGGAGGCTGAGGCAGGAGAATTACTTGAACACGGGAAGTGGAGGTTGCACTGAGGCGAGATCATGCCATTGCACTTCAGCCTGGTGACAGAGCAAGACTCCGTCTCAAAAAAAAAAAAAAATTAAAATTACTTATATAAGTTTAACTTAAAACAGGAGAGAATATATTATTACACACAAAATATATGTAACCATATAATTAACCATATGATACTATGTAATTCCTCATGCAATTGATTTTCAGAATTCTAACATTTACTAGAATTGGCATATTTATCACAGCAAACTTAGGTGGTAGAAAATACTAAAACTGAGGAAGAGATATTTTACATAAATTTGCCGAAGTCATACAACTAGTGAAAGATAGTCAGGATTCAAAGCCAGGTGGTAGGACTCTGGAAATGAAAACCTTAATCACAATGCTAAAGCTATAAACTTGCAAAATTGTATATGTGTATTTTTAAAAATCTTTACAAAAATAGTGGCACACATTTCTCAGCACATTGATTATTCACCCATTTAAATAAAAACATACAGGTATTTCTTAAAATTTATACCAGATTAGAACTTACTAGAACAGTGAATAATGGACATGTCATAGTTCACCTAAACATTCACCCATTGATAGATGTATAGATTAATTCTGATTTTTTTGCTAATTCAAAGAATTCCACAAAGATTTTTGTCTTTCTCATCTAAGTGTAATTGTAGCTGTAAGGTAAATTCAAGAAAATGAAATGTTAGTTTCAGTAGGTATTTTAAACTCACATCGATATTGCCAAATATTCAGGTTTAAGAAAATATAACTCTGCCAAGCATATGGTATTGACTGTTTTTCCATTCCCCTCTCATATTGGAAATATTTCTTAACCCATCAGTTTTTTGGGGGAATCTGAATGGAAAAAAATGGAAAAAAATCTTTTTTTATATTAATTTTTTAGCTTGAGAGAAGTTGAAAATCATTATACCTAATAAAAATAATTCCTTCTCTGTGAATTCTTAATTCACAGCCATTGCCCATGTTTCTACTGAGTTATTCAATGGATTTGTGAGAGCCTCTGTTATACACTCACAATTAATCCCCGAGATTTTATTTCAGTTATATGATTAATATTTTGTCTTACAGACAAATAAAATCTCATTTTAGATTTCATATACTTAAATTTATTTTATAGACTTTTTCAATCTAGAAAAACATTGTCCTTTATTTCTTAGTACTGTTTATTATATTCATTGATAGAAATCTTGTGATATGCTTCTTTTCAAATTGATATTAGGAAACATTAGACATCTTGGTTGCTCTTCTAATTTTCTCATCTATTGCCATTCCTTTTCTTTTTGGTTAATTACCAAGATATTTTCCAGAATTTTAATTCCAAACTTTTAGCAATTAAAAAAAAACATTTCAGTTATCACGTTTTTAATTTCCAAAACTTGTTTCTTGTTCTATGATTTTTTTTTTTTTTTTTTGAGACAGAGTCTCACTCTGTTGCCAGGGGCCAGACTGGAGTGCAGTGGTGTGATCTCGGCTAACTGCAACCTCCACCTCCCGAGTTGAAGCAGTTCTCTGCCTCAGCCCCCCTAGTAGTTGGGACTGAAAGCACACACCACCATGCCCAGCTAAGTTTTGTATTTTAGTAGAGACGGGATTTCACTATGTGGTCCAGGATGGTCTCGATATTTTGATCTCGTGATTTGCCCACCTCTGCCTCCCAAAGTGCTGGGATTACAGATGTGAGCCACTGCACCTGGCCTGTTCTACAATTTTTATAATGGTATTTGATTATTGTTCTGGGGCCAATATTTTATCACTATGAGGTTTTTTTTTTTCTGTATTCTTTTACTAGTCATGCCATTTCTATTTCATCTGTTTTTTATTACAAGCTTTGACTTCCCTTTTATATTGGGGACTTTCCTGAATTTCCTGGTGATCCTTGAGGTTCCATCCTTATTAGAGGTGAAACTTTGAAAAGCAGCTTGAGGGCTCTTCAGTAGTTCATTAGTGGTGTCAGCAGAGCAAATTCTCCGGTACCTGTCAGCTTTTCACTGAAACTCCAGAATTCAGTATGTAGATGATTTTTGTTTTGCTTTAGTTTTAAAGTGAAGTTTATTTTCCTTCATCAATATTGTCTAGACTTCCCCAAGATTCTGTAAGCATGGCTGTATGTGTTTGGAAGTTTTGCTGGGGGCTGTGGGTCTCAACGTTCAGTTCTCAGACTCTCACAATTCGTTCTGTTTCCAGATAGTACCTCTTCAATGTCATCCTCCAAGTCACTTTCCAAATTACAAACTAGTTTTATTGCAGTTTTTTAAAAGAACTTTTTCTACTATGAGGTGGGGAAGGAATGATTTTCCCAATGGTTGTATAACTAGAGGATTGTAGTTGTATAAATGGAACACCCAATTGTTGCCTCAGTTTTGTCTTTAGCCATACCCATTTTTTCCAATACTGCCGCCAAATATTTTTTTATATTTTTTTCTGCATCTTTTTCTTATGACCTCTTTCTGATGTGTTTCTTGCCTTCCATCAATTATTGGAGTTTAGAGTTAGAGAAGTATTCTTGCTTCATGAAAAAAAATGCATTATTGTCTTTATTTGGGTTCTCATTGTATTTGAAATAATTTATAGAGAAAATGGCAAAAGTTTTTATTTTAATGTAAAGTCAGAGTCAAAAAATTGTTTCTTTACCTTAATGTCATATTTTAACTAGATTCCTCTTATTAATTTTAAATGTTTGCTAAATTTTATCAATGCTTTTTAAGTACTTGTTGCTAAAATTATAGTCTTTCTTTATTAATATGCCAAAATACTGAATTATGTTCATGGATTCTTTGATATTGGATTGTGCTTGCCTTTTTAAAGATAAAAATATTAACTGATAAACATTTATTTGTAGTATAATGTTGGGTTGCATTTAAAACTATTTAGAGCATTGGCATGTAAGTTAATATATTGACTTGGACTATATAGTTTTCTTTTTAAAGAAACAATAAAGTACAATAACTATAGAGCTTTGTGCTATTTTCATAAAATGATTTCAGGAAATATTCAGCTTCTATAGGTGGCTTAGAACAGTTTAAAGAATAGTAAAATGTCTGCTTGTTAAAGTTAAGATAATCATTTGGAAACTCATCTGGTTCTGGTGCTGTTTTGAATGGCATTGCTGTAATCACAATCCCTATTTATTTTATAATTGGTCTAGTCCAGATTCTGGGGTCTCATATACAATTGTTTTCTCATTTTTATTAGACTAAGATATATAAATTCTGTTACATATTTTCTAAAAGTTCTTACCAAGTTGCATGTAGTATTATGCCTTAGTCTGTTTTGTGCAGCTGTAACTGAACAGTTGAGACTTGGTTATTTAAAATGAACAGAAATGTCTTGGCTCATGGTTATGAAGGTTAGAAAGTCCAAGGTCAAGTGGCCAGCATCTGGTGAATGTCTTTTTGCTGAGTCATCCCATGGTAGAAGGGCAAAGAGGGAGAGGCTGTAGGCATTATCTTTTTTTATAAGTTAACCATTCCTTCAATAAGGAACACACTCCTGTGTTAATGACATTAATCAATTTGCTCTATTCTTAGGGCCTAATCACCTCTTATTAGACCCCATCTCCTAACACTGAAACATTAGGGATTAAGTTTCCAAAACACATTTTTGGGGGTGTGTATTCAAATCATAGCATATTTCTATGTATTTAAGCTTTCAAGAATGTGGCTATGTGTCTTTTATTGTCTCTAATACTGTACATTTATGATTTCTGTACTGTTCCTAACTGCCACATGGATTTAATTAGAATTTATTAATGTCATTGTTTCTTTTAAAAAACAAGCTTCTTTATGTATTTGCTTGTCACTATGGTTTTCCTTTATTAATTTTAGTTTTCATCATTATTCTCTATTCTGACATTTTGGTACATTAATTTCTCTTTATAACTTCCTAAGATGAATATTAAATTCTAATGATTTATTTATTTAGTTTTATTTTTAACCAGTTAATGTATTCATGCCTTTAGACATATACTAGAAATTTTGGTATAAGTTCTCTTTTTTGTTGCTTTATAAACAACAAATTTTCAGTTTTTCTTTCTTCTTTGATCCAAGGATTATCAAGATAATGGGTAGTTAATTCCCAATTTATCAAAATTTGAAAGTTTTTTATTTCAAAATTTTTTAAGTTGTAAAATTTATGTGTTTTAATTCTGATGAGCTATTTTTTAATATGGAAAATAATTTAATTGGTAGTTCACACACATAAGGGAAAATACATATTATATTCATTGAAAAATGTTTTCTATATATTGTAACAATGTGGGTTTGTTGGTTTTATTTCTCAAATTTATCAGTTCTTACTTGTTTTCTACATCTCCAAACCATTTCAATAAATATCAGTATAAATTATCCTGTACAATAGTATTTACATAAAAATCTCTTTGAGTATCTACTATTTTGTATATTGGCTGTTATATTGTTTGGTGAATACATTTTTATGATTAATATTTTATTTGTAAATTGTACTTTTCTTATCACTTAATATACCACTTTGTTCTAAATGGTAATTTAACCTTTAAAACCATCTTTCACTAACTCAATATACTGTCTTAAATTTTAAGAAATATATCTGATAATGCTTTGAGGAGCCACATTAACTGGTATACTTTTAAAAGAAAAACAATTATATCTTCACAATATATTCTTATTACTCTATCTTCAACATTTTTTTCCCTTTATTGCTTTGTGTTATATTTTGGGAGTCAAATTCTTTTTCCTATTTATTAACAAACAAGAAGTTTATCTTTAAAAACATAAAAAAAGCAAAAATTTATCCTCACAGAGAGTGCTACCTGTTATTGATCCTACACTTTTCTATTTGAATTATTTTTTAATCTTCTTCTCCTTATCACCTATTGAGGATGAATATTTTATGCATAACTGCTAAAACAATCTCCAGTATCTAGCAAATTTGCATTCAATTTGACAGTGAATAAAATAAATATTTACCTAGCTCCCTGTCAAATGGTGTCTGAGGGACTTCTCTTCCTGGTTCTGTGAGGGGCATGGTTTCAATGGCAGGAGTTTACTGGTGCCATGTCTCCATCCGGGAACCAGAGGGGTTTCAAATGTAAAGTTCTTTGTCTGGGTTTCCTACCAGGGCTAGGTAGAGAAAGCCAGGTGAGACTCCTTTGTCCCAAAAAACCTGCCTAATCCTCTGGGAGGAGGGGGCTCAGTAACTCAGAGTCGTGGACTAAGCAGCCAATCTGTTATCAGAGTCAAATATCAATCACTCCAGAGGAAGTTTGAAAGAACTCCTCTCATTGGACTAGAACATGAATGGGGAAGGAATAACTCAAGGATTAAAACTCCATCTGCTCCTATCCATACCAGATTCCTTCTCTGGGTCCCCTCCCACAACAGCTTGGGAGCTGTCTTTCTTTCTCTCTCTGTCTAATTAATCGTTTTTCTGCAAAACTCTTTGGGTCTGTGATATTTATTCAAACAGTAAGCTCACCTTGCCTCCAGGGCCCCTTTCCCCATTCTTCAGGGTAAGAGAGGCCAAGAACCTCTTTGCAACTGGGAGCTGGGGATGCTCCCCCAGTTACAGTGTCCATATGTGCAAATAACTGTGAGGCCATACTGCCTACTTTTCTGATGGTAGGAGCTATGAGACTTTGAAATGTAGCAATGAGATGCAGAAGTGATAGAGACTTCTTGTACCAGTGTTCACATAGCCCAGGTGACACACTGGTTCCCAGTCAGACAAAAACTCCTCACAAATTCCGGAATTAAGCTAGTCATCAATCCAAGTTTCTTGGAGAGAAACTCTTCCTATGTCATTAAAATTATTTTCATGAAAAATTAGAAAATGAGATTACTTTTTAAGATTAATGTCACCTTCAAACATTTTAATGTTTATCTTTTCTTCAACTGATTTCTCTCCTCTTCTCTTCCCTGCCATTCAAACTGAAACTATTTTAAAATTCTCATTTTATATAAAAAACACATTCTTTGTTAACTTCCTTGTGACTTGTAGAACATATAACATGGAACATTATACCTTGTAGAACATGTTCTTCTTTATAGATTTTTCAGATAAGAGACCATGTTAAGTAAGAGAACAAGCACAGGTTTGGGATTTGAAAACATAAGCTTCTAGTCCTATCTCCCACTTGTTCTGTGACATTTTACCTCAGTTTCTGCATGTCTAAAATAAAGAATTCCTCCAGCATAAGAAGAGTTCTGAGGCTTAGAGGATATATATAGTTATTGCAGGCCACATGATTTGCACCTTTACTACCTAGAGCATTATTTGTATAGATATTTACATCTGGGAAATTTCTAACTCATATTTGATAAAAATACTTTTAATCACTATATAAGATTTTGAAAAAGAAGAAATATTCACTCTCTTCCAAAAGTTACGGCAAAGTAAAATATATTAAAAAATGAGATATTTTAAATTATACTATGTGATAATGAAACAGTGGTATGTTATACACAATAAATAAATTATTAATATTAATTTTGCATCAGATGTATATGCAGTATTTCTTATGTTAATCAGTTATCTTAAACCTATCTAATAAATTTTTCTTGAGATAAATGTCAAACAATGCCAAGTATTTTAAATAAAATTTAAATTAATTTATACTTAGGTATTACAAAAGTTCTATATTAATTCAATTGTCAGTTCAAAAATTTTAAATGTAAAAAATCACAGTGCATTCTAAATTACAAAACTGTAATGATGTTGCCAATGTATTTCAACATTAATAGTGCCCTTAGTGTTGGGGCTGAATAGATCCTTTATCCCAAATTTTATTCTAATTACTTCAATGGATCTTCCTATTTCAGTTTAAGACAGGGTTCTTGGCTGTCCCACAGCCTCAAAAATTTAGGCTTGCAAATGGTTTAAAGGTTGACTAAAGCAGGGTTTTACTGGATGAAAAGGGAAAAAAAGGAAAAAGGGGATCCTCTGTAAGGCCAGAGTTCTTGTTAGAGTGCTTCCTGCCTGTAGTTTGAATCTCAAGTTTCCTCCCCACTGCAAAGGTCACAAACATCCCAAGCCTCCACCTCAGTGGTCATGCTGGTTAGAGCTTCTCCAGGGACCCCCTCCCACCTGGTTGTCTCATTCAACCCTCTAAAGAAGTACATCTAACTGCTGTTGATTAAAGATAAGGACAAAGACCGATCTTAACTGCTTCCTGCTGACTTGGGGTGCTGTTTTGGAGAAACGGTAGTCAGAGCTCCCTCAGAGGCCTATCTAAGGGTTCCCAGCAAAAGGGGCCGTCATCAGAAGCTCCAGTTGCATTACCATTGGACAAAGCCGGTTATTAGAAAACATGTGTTAAAATGAAACCAGGGGAGGGATAAGGACAGCTCAAAAATTCTGAGGCTTTTTGCCAGTTTGCACAGGGAGAGAGAGACCAAAAGCCTGACTGGTTCAAACAAAGCAACAAACAAACCTTTTTTGCCAGCACGTTGGCCCCATGAGTTCCTTTCCTCTAAGCCCATTCCATAGCATACCATTTTAGGTTTGGGAAATTAACTATTTCCAGTTTGCAGGATGCATCTGAGGGGAATGCCTTATAGTACAGAGACACAATTACCTATTAGTAAAGAAAGAACTACAGAGAAGAAAAGAAAAAAAAAACAAAAAGAAGGCATTTTTTCAAAGGAGTCCCAGGGGTTCAGGATGCATTCAAAAGAGGTTACAGACTTAAAATGAATGGCTATCCATCTAGAAAGAGGGAAGCAGGTGTCCCTGGTTACCTTCTCTTCCTAGCAGATATCCAGACTATGTGAAGGAGAGAGGGAAAAGCATTCTCTTTCCCTCTTCTGTCCTTGCATCTCCAAGTTCTGGCAACTTTGGCAGGCACCTCCATGAGTGCAAAAGCAGCTTGCACCCAAGAGTCACGGAGGCCTAGAGAAAAGGAATTATCTGCTCTCACCTATATCTCTTTCCACCTACTGTCAGTAGCCATGGAGTTCCCTAGACCTCATTTATGCCATGGATATTATTGTGGCCTTTGTCTGTTAAACAGGAAGCTTGGCTTAATCAGCAGGAATCAGTGACGCTCACCTGTGCTGTGCCTTTTAACCTCTGTTGTCATTTACGTCTGGATCCCTCATCCAGTTTTCTTTCCTAGGTCTTTGATCTGAAAGACCTTTGATCGAAATTGAGTTTGGGACAAAAATGGGTCTCAGGGGGTTGCATGGACTCCTTTTCATAAGCTGAATGATTAGGTGAAACCATGGAACTGAGTCCTACTCCATCAAGGGTGAGGAAAAGATGTCTTGTGGCACACCCAGATAACTGGTGGCTATAGTTATGCTTGCTAAGATTTGGATGCATGGTGCTTGGCTTTGGTTCACTCTCTTGGTCTTACTTTCCTAAAAGGAAACCTCTGAGTGATGGGCATCCTATTCATTCACATCACCTGGCAGGATTTGCAGGATAATTGCTCAGAACTAGAATATTGATTGGAATTTCTACACTACCCTTCTCTTGTGTTCTTTCTGAGCTGCAGCCAGAGGTTGCTTTTGGTTCACAGGAACAAGCAGCGTTAGTCTAAAATGTAGGCGAAAACTTAAAAACAACTAGTGAGTTTAGAATTTAATGACAAATATATTATAACATTTGAAACATGATTTCTCTCTCTTCAGTCCTCATGTTTGTTAAAAAACAAATTGTAACAGGGGAGGGTATTCAGCTCCCAGTTCCGAAGAGGTTCTTGGCCCCGCTAACCCTGAAGAATGGAGAAAGGGGCCCCAGAGGCACGGTGAGTTTGCCGTTTGTATAAATATCATGGACCCAAAGAGTTTTGCGGAAAAGCGATTTTTTAGACAGACAGAGAAAGAAAGACAGCTGCCATGCTGTCATGGGAGGGGACCCAGAGAAGGAATCCATATAGGTAAGGAGCAGCTGGAGTTTTAACCCTTGAGTTATTCCTTCCATTCATGTTCTTGTCCAATGAGAGGAGTTTTTTTTAAAACTTCCCCTGGAGTGATTGATCTTTGACTCTGATACCGGATTGGCTACTTGGTCCACAACTCTTGAGTTACAAAGCCCCCTCCTCCAGAGCTTTTGACAGGTTTTTTAGGACAAAAGAGTCTCACTTGGTTTTCCCTTCCTAGCCCATGCACAGGAAATCCAGACAAAGAACTTTACATTTGAAACCCCTCTGGTTTCCAGATGGAGACATGCAGCCAGGAAACTCTTGTCTTTGAAACCACACCCCTCATGGACCTAGGAAGAGAAGCTTCTATAACTGTCCCTCAAAATCATCATAGGACTATAAAACCAAAGTCTATTTTACATCATGGTTTGCAAAATAGATTTTAGTTTTATACTTGGCCTGGTTATTTGCATAAAGTGCCGCAAGAATAATTATTTCTATATAGGCCTTTTGGATTGGCTTTGCTAGATTTTGTTCCAGAAGGAATCTCAGATAAGACCTTTAAAGCCGAACCCAACCATGAGTTTATATCTTAAAATACCTGTGAGTTGGGTTATCCTCTCTTCTTAAGGTTCCAAGATGAACTTTGAGCCCTTTGACCTGTTAGAAAGTAACATTATTTACTGACCATTGGTCAGGAACCCTGTACAAAGACTGTATAGACAAAAGTATGAGGTCAGTTTCCCCATTGGGCTTTTATTGGCTCTGCAAATTGAGATTGACTCCTTAAAGGGAAGCATACCCTTCCAGTCAAAGCCTTGACTGGAAAAATAACCATTTCCTCAAACTGTGTTCTGTTGCAAAGGAAAAACGGACTCTTATTGCACTGATACAAGCAACTATATTGTCATAAGTTAAGAATAGTCACAGATAGTTTACAAATTCTAGAAGAACCAGGCAGGGAGAAACAAACATTCTTGAAATTTTGATCATAAAGGTATAACTTAATAAATTATTAAAGGCCAAAATAGTTCAAAATAAATTTCTTTGAATCTGAAAAACTAAACAAGGATCAGCAATATTCTAAGCAAAAGTCAAAAAGTTGCTTCAGCTTTCTGCATTCAGTCCATTTAATTAACTCTAGTTTTTGATATTCATGAGCATTTCAGCTCTTCATGAGTCCTGCACATTTTCCTTTATTTCAATATTACAATCTCTAAAGTTATCAGAAGGCTGTATTTGAGAGCACCTGTTAAAGTCCTATAACTTGTTATAAATAATCTTTGAAAAGGATTAAAACAGGACAATAATTGTCTGTGAATAGCAAAATGTCCAGGGTTGTTACAGTTAGAAACACAATTGACCAAAAACTTTGGTTATCTCTGTGGTTTATAATAACTTAACATAACCTTAATTATGATTGACAGCATATACTCAGACATTAGAATTTTAGAAATCCCATACAATTTTTGAACATATATTAGCATTATTCACAAAAATATTACCTGAAAATTGAACATCATTTTGGCAATCCCATATACCTAAACATGTCAAATAATTCTGTTTACCTCTCTTTTCTGGACACTTCAGTGGCCCTCTTAACTATCTGAAAAGCTGGGTGTCAGGAAAAACAATTTTGAAACTGAAGTTTGATTTTGGGAAGGCTGTTAAGTGTTCGAAGTTCAAAACACTTGATGTTATTGAGGGACTGTTAGAGGGACTTCCTGGGGTCAGCTGCGGGCTTTTTCTCCAGTACAGGACTTATCTAGCTTTCCTGTCTCTGGCCAGCTAGGTGCCTTTGTTTCCTCTTTCCAGCCCCCAGCAGGCTAGGTAGGGGCTTTGTCTCTGATTTTCACTAGCTTTTGGAGGTGGGGGTCCTGTGACTCAGGGTTGAAAAACAGAGGCGAATCCGGTAAAGGATTCAAAGATCAATTAATCCAGAGGAAGTCTGAAAGAACCTCTCTCACTGGACGGACACAGGAATAAGGAGGGAATAACTCAGGGATAAAAGCTCTCACCACTCCAGCCTGGGACGACACCCTCTCCGGGTCCCCTTCCAAAGTGTGGAAGCCATCTTTTCACTCTGCCTAATAAACTGCACTATTGCAGTTTGGCTCCATGAGCTTTATCTGAGCTGTAACACTCACCATGACACTGAGGCCCCTTTTGTCATTCTTCCAGGTTAGGGAGGCCAAGTGCCTAAGTTCTGGCTGCAGCCACTCTGTTTCTGTGGTGGCCTAGCAGTTAGGACTCTTGGGTTTTACCCAGACAGCTGGGTTCGACTCCCAGTGTGGAAACCAGGGAATCCTGCTGCAGATACTCCGTTTACATTATGAAATAGAATTTCAGGTTACTATAAGTTATGCATTTTGCCAGAATGATGACTCAGAAATTTTAAAAGACACAAAACATTTTATAATTTTTTACAAATTTTGCCAAAGAGCAGATTAGCGCCTTAGGGAAACCTTGTTATGCTTTTATTTCAATGCTCAATTTACAGAAAAGCCATATAATAGCCTTTTTTGAATTTATGTTCACACAGAGAACCTCTTCTGCAAAATTAATTTTTACAGTTCTTCCATCACTTCTTTGAACCTTCAGCTTTTTCCTAATTTAACTCAAAACTATCATTTTACCGTAGGCCAAAGTGTACTTTTCCGTGCCTTCTCATAACCTTTTACTAAAACACACATTTTAATGTTCTTACTCCCCTTGCAAGTAAATCTCTTTTCAGTACTTTCAATTACATGTTATAATGGTAACTCCTAGCAATTTTTACTTTAAGGTGAAACTTAGTACGTTGCTTTAATTGTGTGCTAAGTGTAGCCAAGCTTTGCCTTCTTAGTTAGGGTGTGGTTAGTTCTGTATGTCCCCAGAACTTACCAATTATGAAGCCAGCAAGTCAAATAGTTCTCAAAACCCAAAAGCTCTTATAACCTGAAAACACTTAGCAAAACTTGCATCTGACCTGCATTTTACCAATAGCCTTTAGGGCTGTTTTTATTTCTCAAAGATTAAAGTCGTGTGAACTGAAAGGTTCCACAGGTTTTAATTTCCCTTAAAAAAAAATATTAGATCCAGGCACTTGTCTTTCTTTAGGCCAAATTTTAGAGCTCTTTGTACAGATACTCCACATGGCACATACACAGACAAGCAGAAGAAACCCAGTTGCTGGGTGCGGTCCTTTGAGAGACCTATCTAGGAAAATATGCATATATCCAAGCCGAGGGGGCTCATCCCCTAAGGCAGGATTGTTAAACAAAGCCTTGCCAAGTGTTTTTGGACATGCCTCCAGGATGTAAAACAAAATGGAAGCTTAGAAGTTTGTTCAGAACAAAGGGACATGCAAAATACACCAGACTGGCAACACCCCAAGACTAGCCCCAGAAATCCTTTTTCACAATCAAAACTTTATAGAGAGTACAAACAGTGATATTTGGGGAGACTGGCCCAGTAAACATGTCTTGTAAAAGGAAAAAAATAAAATTAAAGGTTAACTGCTGACGGGATAGAGAAGGGGAAGAAAAAAAAAACTGTTTAAAAATGCCTGTCCAATAGAGCTGAAACCCTTAGCAGGGGAAGGGAAAAGCTACTGTGCCGCGTGGGAACCAGCCAACCGGCTGTGTGGGAGCCTTGGGCCATGCGTCCCAGCCCCAGCACAAAGTGGAAAACTGCTGGGAGCTGCTGCTTGTTGGTCCAGTCTCAAAAAAGGAAGGAAAAGGCCATGAAAAGGCCCCCAACCCCTGGGAGTGACAAGGGGTTGGGCTGCAGTTTCTCAGGCTCAGAAGTCTGATGATGAAAAGGCTTAGAAATCACAGTCAGAGGTTTTGAGTCCCCACTTCACTCACTGCTTCCCGAGCCCCCATGTTGTAAGCCAAAAAAGGTGCAGGACTTTTTCTAGTTCAACTAAAGACAAGGTTCTTGTGAATCACACACCATGAAAATTGAGGCCCGCAGACAGTTTAAAGAGTGAGTAAAGCAGAGTTTTATTGGGTGAAAAGGGTGAAAAAAGGAAATATAGATCCTTCATGAAGTCAGGGTCCCTGCTAGAGTACTTCCCACCTGCCCTTTGAATCTCAGGTTCCACACAGGAAGAGGAGGTGCCAGGCTCCTCCTGACTGCAAAGGGCACAAACATCCTAAGGCTCCACCTCAGTGGGCAGGCTGGCTGGAGTTTCTCCAGGGACTCCCTCTCACCTGGCTATCTCAATTATATAAATGTATTTTATATAATTATATATATATACACACACATATATATAATTTAATATATAATTATCCCTATAGTAAATGTTATAAGTAAGATATAATTATATACTACATACATCTAAAATCTGTCAGTTGGAGAAGGTGGAAGTGGAGAAAGAGAAAAAACTCACTGCTGGTTTTTGGCCTATGGTTGAATCAATCTGGATGAGGGAAAGATGTTTAAGTTAGATACTATTTAGACTTTGACATTATGTTAGATTGAAAAACACTTGCACTTGAAATAAAAGTCACTCACTTCTTTTCTAAATCTAATTGAGAGTGATTAGAAAAGCTATAAATTTTTACAGAATTATATCCTAGGGCAAATTTAAGCACAGTCAGCCCTCTGTATCAATGAACTCTGCATGGGTAGACAACCAATTACAGATCAAAAATATTCAGAAAAAAACTTATGAAGTTCCAAAAAATAAAACTTGAGTTTTCTGCACACCGAGTACCGCTTTGCATCAGTGAAATCAAATGTACAGGTGAAGTGTATAGGCATTGTACTTGATATCATAAATCAGCTAGAGGTGACTTAAAGTATACAGGTGGATTTTCATATGCGGTGACTTAAAGTATACAGGTGGATTTTCATACGTAATTTGCAAATGCTACATTATTTTATATCAGGGACTTTGGCATCCACAGAGATTGATATCAATTCTCAATGGAAACAGAGGAATGACTGTGTAACAGTATCAGGTGAGAAGGTGAGAATTTTGAGAGTCTGTCTGCAGTCAGATCCAGTTTGTTCAAAAAGCTAGTTAAGCAACTAAGAGCTCTAACCACATTCAATTTCGTTTGCTGCATTATAATTTGAAATTCTTGGAATTTTATTGTTTTATCTTGCCTTATGTATTTTCATCCATAGTACTATGTGTGATAAAGAAAATATGGCTGCTCTGCTGGGACTCCCAGACTTTATTCAGGTACCGAAACAGAGATAATGTCTTAAATATGGTAAGTACCTTCCTTTATTTTAAGTAATAACTTTATCTTCTTTTGCCAGATTTACAACTAAAAAGCTCATAAACAACATAGTCCTGCTGGTACTTAAAATTAGAAAATAAATAAGCCTGTTCCATTTCCTATTATCTTTTCTTACATTTTTGTTTTGCTGTTTCCTGATTCTAAATAAAAATAGGTTATCATATTGGCAGGCGATGATTAGGATATTTTTTTCTAAAATTAAGGTTAAAAAGCTATGTTTAATTTAAAAAAAGGAAAACAATCTAAATGTCTTGTACTTTGTACTGTCTTGTACTTTGCTAAATACACTACTTGCATTACATCTTCTAACCCTGACAACGATCTATGTTAGATTATGTGTGTTTTGTGTTTTCATACTTATTATAAACATGAAAAAATATGACTCAGAGTGATTAAATAACTTGTTCAGAGATACATGGTTCATTCTTTTTCACCACTTGATAACTGCCTTCTAAGGGCTTTGCAACGCAGGCTTTCCTTTATAATTTACCAAACATAACTTGGTCTGTGCAGACATGCCAAGCAATTTTAGCACACAGGGAACCCTCATTTATCTAGTGTACTACAAGCAGGGTTGTTCTCCTCTCATCTTACTGCTCCAATAAATCACTGCCCAAGGATCCTTGGCAGTTTTTTCTGAAAATAAAAGGTTTCACATTCTGGCTTAAGTGTTCAATAGAAATGAAGCACCACATATAACTATGAAGGACCACATCAACGCTTCTAAACCCAAACCTTCTTCTCCCCAATGCATACATAGGTTCTCATCTGCTAAATAGAAAGCTACACTTGGACTTTAGCAGCCCTTACAGGCACCTGTCAGTAAAACAGAAATCTGACTGTAAACTGCCTGATTGTTCCTTTTCCTTACCAGTCTTACCTAATCAAAGAAATCTTTGACTTCACATCTAAACTACTATTCAATACCAGCAAGGCAATTTAGAAAGAACAAAAAGTAAATTTATGTTTCAAGTGAAAATTTACATGTGTTTTTGTTTCAATCACCCAAAACTTCTTAAGCAAAAGTGAGCTCCATTGTCTAAATTCTCTCAGCGTTGTAATGCTCAGGCTTTTATTGATACTTCTGACTGTAGAAGTTACTTTTCCTGATTCACATAACATCCTTCAGTATATTACTCCAGTGACTTTCAAGGCTCTCAAGAGGAGCATGACACATAAATTTGATATTTCATACTGTTTAGGAAATTAGTTTTGCCTATGAATGCTTAAACTTAATTCTGCGAAAGGGAAATTTATTTCTAGAAAGCCTCTTCAAAATTTAGCATGTTTCACTTGTGACTCAATAAATGTAAATTTATTACCAGTAAAAAAAAAAAGTAAGAATTTTCTTTAAGAATTATATTACTATCACTTACCTAAAAGAAGATGAAATTATTAGTTTTATCAATTGTTTCCTCTCTGTTTATGATTGAATTGTTCAGTTACTATTTCTTAACTCCCAAATGTATGGTACACAAGACAATATTAAAGGCTTTGTCTTTGTGAAATGGAAAAAATATAGCTCTGGACCTCACGTTTTCTCTTAATTTTAGTGAAATATTCCACTAAATTTTTATCATTTACAGAAAGTCCTTTAATCATTCCTATTTTCACTACTTCCTACGTCTTCCCTTTGTTTAATCAGCACATCAAATTGATTTATAAATTGTGGTTATTATATCTCAGGAATTTTCTTGAGTCTAGTCTTTTTCATCTGTTCTTATTTGGGGCCTTATAATTCCTTGAAAGAAATATTACAAAGGTCTCCTTGTTGATCTCTCTTCTACTGCTTTCTGTCTGCTTCAGTAGAGACTCCATATCTATTACAAATCTATATTTCAACAAAGGATATAATTGCCTCCTTTAGGAAACAGTAATCTGACTTTCCATTGCATACAAATATTGAACATCTAGAACCTATGCATAGCTTCACAAACAAAAATCTTAAATTTAAATGGAAATTTCTACTTCACTCCCCTTTATTTCCATTATCTTATATATTGTCAATATAAGATTTTTATACTTTTCTGAATAATTTCAAATTTTATATTTTTTCAACTACACACACACACACACACACACACACACACACACACACGCACAGTTGTTTCTCAGTATAGGTGGGGGAGTTGTTCCAGGAACCACTGCATATACCCAAATCAGCATGGTCAAGTCCTGCAGTCAGCCTGTGGAACACACTAATGTGAAAAACTGGTTTTGTATTCTTTGAATACTGAATTTTCTCTCTACGTTTGGTTGAAAAGATCAAGATATATGTAGACTCAGGCAGTTCAAACCCATGTTGTTCAAGGTTCAACAATATTTCTTTCTTACAATAAAATATTTTTTAAATTGTCTCCGTCTCAACTCTTCTTTTTTTTTTTTTTTTTTTGAGGTGGAGTCTCACTCTGTCACCCAGGCTGGAGTGCAGTCATATGATCTTGGCTCACTGCAAGCTCTGCCCTCTGGATTCAAGCAATTCTCTCACCTCAGTCCCCCAAGTAGCTCGGATTACAGGCATGTGTCACCATGCCTGGCTAATTTTTGTATTGTTAGTAGAGACAGGGTTTCACCATGTTGGCCAGGCTGGTCTTGAACTCCTGAACTCAAGTGATCCGCCTGCCTTGGCCTCTCAAAGTGTTGGGATTACAGGCGTGAACCATGGCATCTGGCCCGTCTCAACTCTTAAATTTGATATGCATTCCACCAACCACTAATCTTGCTGAAAAAGTTAATCACGCAGTTCTACTTGATGAGAGGCAAGGGACAGGTGGATGTGGCAGGAAGGGGGCAGTGGGGGGGAAGCAGAGTACTTGAGAAGTGAGGGTGGGGCTTCCTATTTAAAATGATTTTTTTAAATGTCCATCTCTCTCTGTTGATGGTTATACAACTACATTCATTCTTTTCTGTTTTTCGCACTCAAGACAGAATGGAGATATCTTCTGAAACTATAATATCAGGATATCTTCCCACTGTCTCCTATATACTGTCTCTTCTAACCTCTTCTTTTTTTTCAATAAATCTAATTCATTCTCTTCTGTTCAACATTTTTTATTACTCCAAGCCCCTTTCCTTTCTTTGTGAGAAATTCGTTTCCTGCCTACTCACCTCTGACTTGACAACATTTGGTCTATTTTGGAAGTGAGATAATTCATAGTACCTTTTGGCCTTCAGATCTCACCTTGTTATGGCATAGTCCAGAAGAACTAGAAATTGAATGAAATGAAGCAGGCACAAGACCTCTCCTTTACTTTTGGAAGATCTAAAATACATTCCTCTCTGTACTTTCTTTTTAATTCTTTTTTGAAAATGTATTTGAGGCTGGGCATGGTGGCTCACACCTGTAATCTTGACTCTCTGGGAGGCCGGGGCAGGCAGATCACCTGAGGTCAATAGTTTGAGACCAGCTTGGCCAACATGGCGAAACGCTGGATCTTCTAAAAATATAAAAATTAGCTGGGTGTGTTGGTGGGCGCCTGTAATCCCAGCTATTCAGGAGGCTGAGGCAGGAGAATCACTTGAATCCGTTAGGCAGAAGTTACAGTGAGCCAATAATAACAATGTTTACATGGGATACTATGCAGCCACACACACACATACAAAACAAGATTATGTCCTTTGCAGTGACATGGTTGGAGCTAGAAGCCATTATCCTCGGCACACTAATGCAGGAACAGAGAACCAACATCACATTTTCTCATTTATAGGTGGGAGCAGATCAATGATGAGAACACATTGGCCACTGTACTCCAGCATGGGTGACAGGGTGAGACTCTGTCTAGAAAAAAAAAAAGTAGTTGAAATTATGTACAAATTAATGCAAGATAAATGGTGGTAGCGCACAATTTGTGCTAAAATATAAATGCTTGATTGCTCACTAGTTGACTCTTCAAATTTTGAAGACAGAAACACTGCCTTTTCTATTAAGGTACACAGAAACTAACAAGATGCTTTAATTGAATCATAATTTTTTTAAGGCTTCAAATTTAGCCAGCAGCTCACTATTTTCTTCATGGAATATTTATGTGCTTTATTTTTTTCATTATCAGTGGTATAGCATTTCAAGGCTTAAACTCTGTAGTACCATTTTATATACCTTTAAAAAATATTCATTGTGAAACATTTATTTGTACTTTTTTTTTTACAATGCTCAATAAAAAAGATAAACCATTAATGAAAAAATTAGAACTATTAACCTGTAATAGTCATTACATCACTGGCACTATAATTGAATTAAAATATGCATCAGTCTATCACAGACTCTTCCATTTACTCAACTTTTTTTTTTTTATGTAATGGAAAGATTAGGCATTCTCATGCACTTAATGTTGAAATTACTCCTTCAGGTAATGAATCTTACAACTAAAACCAGTGAATGCAATACTAAAGCTGTGAAATAGAAGGAAGTATATATTTTTTGAAAAAAATTTGTTAACTCATAAAATGGAAAATATGATCCCAAGAATTTAGAGCTTTCGTTTTAGGAGAACTTTATAGAGAAAATGGTGTTAGGAGCCCAGCTGTGTCTTTTAAAAAGACATTTATTTTAATTTAAATTGAATCTATTTTTACTTTAATGACAGTGCTGGTGGCTATTTTATGAACAGTTGCTTAGATTCAAATGACAATGTGACTTTCTAATTAAAAAGTTTAATTTCTTTTTAACTATAATAAAAAATAATTACATTCTGTGAGTGGTTCAAAAAATTCTTAGTTGTTCCCCATACATCCACTGTTTGTTAAATTCTCATTTTCAGACAAGCTTTGATTAAAATAATTCCAAGGGTATACATGTAGATTTCTTAATGGAGTAAAAATTCTTGTTTTTTTTGTATGCACAAAGCATATTATTCTTGAAATTTTACATTATTTTACAAAATAAAACAGCATGAGGATTGATATATGTTCATTTATTCAAATGCTTTTGGTGATAACATGAGCTGTTTTTCCAGAACACTTTTCAGTATTTTTGAAACTTTCCTTGAAGTTGTGTTATTGATGGAGCTCAATAAATTCTAGTAGAAAACTGGCTCTTCTGGAAGGATAACATTCAGTCCTACTAATCAAATATTATCTATCATACTTACAATGACAAAAAACAGTGTCAATCTGGACTAATATACACAAGCCTCCTACTTCCTAAAGTATATCTTTGCATTTGAGATCCCAATCTAATAGCATATTTTGTACTTTCAATAAGAATACCTTTAGCATTACCCTTTATTAATAAGTGTACTCTCATAATTAGCCATTAAACTATATTTAATTATATATAGACATGATTTTTCCATTTTACGTGGCAATCATAGTCAATTATGACCCTGATTATTAAATGTATTGGGGCAGAACAAATGATCAGAATAAAGAACTGAGGCTGATCAAATTGTGTGAAGTATTCCCTTTATGAGAAATAGAACTGGAGTATAGATAGTGGGGAAGTGTTTAAATCCAGAGATTTCACGTTATATTTATGATGTAAAAACAGGTAACTGCTAGTGTCAATGAGAAATAAGGATATGCAAGATCCAAACCGAAGTAAAAAGGACATCTGAGACAGCTGTACTATAGCACAGTAACAGTGAGCTGGGAATTGATGATATTAGATTTAATCAGACAGGCAGTTTTTTCCACCATGAATTCATTAGCGATTAGTAGCACACATAAGCAGTCTAAACCTCAAACTGGCTGCACAACAAAACCCAATGTCCTTCAAGTGAGAAGGGAATTGAGCATACCTTTGAAGCAAGGTTTCATGTATTAAGAACAGAGAAAAGGACACAGTCATAATAAGCAAGTAACATTTCTGGTATTAATATAAGCTCCATCATGGTGATATCTTACTCTATGTATTTACATACATATAGTGGGTTGTAATTCAGTTGTAGTTCTTTCCCAAAGGCAATAGTGAGAACTATTCAGCTGTGAGGTGCAGGCGGATTCTGATACAATTCTACATGCTGTTTTCTGAATATAATACTGAACCTTTACACCCAGTTTTTATTTGGATTTTTCATTCTCACTGGCCATATATTTTTTTCCTAAGTACTATTTAGTTACTCACTTTCTCAGTAAATCTTGTTTTTTATTTTAAGTTCCAGGGTACATAAGAAGGATGTGTAAATTTGTTACATAGGTAAACGTGTGCCATGGTGGTTTGCTGCGCCTGTCAATCCATTGCCTAGGTATTCAGCCGCACATCCCTTAGCTACTTTTCCTGATGTTCTCCCTCTTCATGCTGGACACTGCCACAAGCCCCAGTTTGTTGTTCCCCTCCCTGTGTCCATGTGTTCTCATCATTGATCAGCTCCCACTTATAAATGAGAACATGCGATGTTGGTTCTCTCTTCCTGCATTAGTGTGCTGAGGATAATGGCTTCTAGCTCCATCCATGTCACTGCAAAGGACATAATTTTGTTCTCTTTTATGGCTGCATAGCATTCCATGTAAACGTTGTTATATTTCTTTTTGATTTTGAATAGAAATATTTATGTAATAATGTGTCTTTATATTAATCTAGTTGTACATGTATAAAACATACAAACTAATCAAATATAAGTATAAATATAGATGTAAATCTTTACAATTAAACATAAATATAAATTTTTTTGTACGTAGACCACGTTGCCATACTATTAGTCATTTTGCTGCTTCTGAAAATCTCAAAATTAAATGTATCCATTTACCTGAAATGAATTTAACACATTCATTTAGAATTTACAGATTATTTCACATAATTGATGTACACAATTTGTTCAAAATTTCCCCTCTTGATTGATGCTTACTCTTTAAGTTTTTTCATAATACGAATAGCATTTCACTAAACATCCTTTATCATTTATTTACCTTTATGTGGTGATGCATTTATTTCTATGAGTGAGAATCCCAAGAAGACTGGTAAGTTAAAAGTGTGTTGTCTTTTT
The DNA here is from genome assembly GCA_963574635.1 of Cheracebus regulus. Taxonomy (NCBI): domain Eukaryota; kingdom Metazoa; phylum Chordata; class Mammalia; order Primates; family Pitheciidae; genus Cheracebus; species Cheracebus regulus. The sequence continues at coordinate 2,786 of CAUYQU010040145.1, read as the reverse complement.
AAGAAATACTTGTGTTCAATATTATCAAAAAAGTCTAAAGTGCAAGTGAAACGACATCGCCACATTAATGTAATTCACACTTTGCAAAACAATAGGAAAGTTGTTATTCTTTGTTTATAACCATTAGAATTTGTACTCTTTAGAAGTAGCTATTTAATTTTTTTGTCCATTTTTGATTCCAAGTCGCAAATTTTAAAAATATAGTACAGCTTTGTGTTCATCAGGATTGTTAGAATTAAACAATGAAAAAAATTGCTGAAATTAAACTGAAAGGAAATACATAGAAAATATATTGAGTAGCTCAGAATCTTTAATGCAAGTCTGAAGAAACAGAATAAGAAAGAAGGGAAAGACATGGGGAGCTAGACATCTCAGTAGCTCTTTCACCATGATCTGTCAGGCAAAGACCACATTGCCACAGCCTTTGAACAGTGTGCTAAGAATTTGCCCTAGTGCCATATGTGAAACTGGGCCATATGTGAAACTGGTCATGCTGCCAGCACAACTTCCACTGCTTCTGCCATAGCTACTAATAAAAATAAGATTTTGATGTCATCACTATCCTCTGAGATAATTCATGTATTCATTCTTCTGTTAGCTTCTTGTTTGGCTCAATCTTGCTTGAGTAATCAAATTGATCTACTCTAATTCATACTCTCGTATTCACACTTCCTGGTAGGTATTTGAGCTTCCAAGTAGATGGTGAATAAGTTTTTAAATATAATACTTTCTTTACTGAAATACTGGCTTTATGACCCACCAAACTAATTGTATGGGGGATTCTTCAGTTACAGAATGTGTACTCAGATACAGTGCATTTGATATTAAAAATGTATGTTAACCATAGATATTAACCTTACCCTTACTTCTGAATTGTAAAGTAAAGTATTTCTCTGTATTCTGTGCTAGCCTTTGTTCATGGCACATATCAATAGATTCATTGTGAAAGCCTAATTCAAAAAACTGAAAAATAATCAGTGCAAATAATCTGTGTGCAAAGAGGTAGAATCATGGCCTCCAAGGTGTTTCTTGGTTGTATATGAGCTGCTAGATTATGTGTATCTCATGGATATTACTGACCTTGCAACAGTTTATAGCCTGGTATTATAAAAACACATAACTTCACAGTGAGAAAGAAAGGTACTGGAGCACTGAAAATTTATTTCTTGTCAGTGTATTTTATTAATATTATTATTATTCTAGATATTACAAAAGATAATTTTTGTTTGGTCATAAATAAATTTATATAAGTTATTTACAATTTCATCCAAAATAAAGTGACAAAACTGTGAGACACATTTTGGTGGATTATTTAGTAAGTTTAGGAGAATGCTTACCACACAGAATAGAAGAGAACCAAACTAATTTTTCTCTGGCCATTGTCACTTTGAATCAATTTTTCTGTTATTTATATAGGGCAGCACAATGTTTTAAATTTGCCACTAAAAGGTAAAATCCATATCTTTTCCTTAACTATCATGGATCACCCTACATACCTGCTTTTAGCAGATATCTACTTTTCAGAAAGTGAGTATTTGCACATTTGAAGCAATGTGTCACATTTCTGCTCCACTGACTAGCATTGCTTTATGTCTCTTGGATTCCATCATCTTGTGTTATGTCAAATCACATTGGCTTTTCTATGCGACAAAATATACAGTGATGGAAGGTGACAGAAGAAATGTAATGCAATATGACACATCAGAAATTTAAAGGGTAAAGAGATTAGCTATTTGGTGTCAAATTAGATAGGGAATGTCAAATCCAAAATGAATCTGGCAGTCGCTAATGGAGTGAAAGGTACAGTATTCACCCTATCTATGAAACAATGAATTCTGAACTTCATCAGAACATATTTAGCTAATTCAGAGATATGGTCTGGAACATCAGACAATATCTTAGAAGATGATAGGCCTGCATTGCACTTCAAGGTCATGATAACATTGTTTCTATAGATTTGATCCTTATGATTCTTCTATATAGAAAATGTGCAATATTGATTGTTGCTGATAATATACATGTTTTTGTTGTATTTAAGAAATTATGCTTTTTTAATTAGGATTTTCAAAAGAGAAAGTAATACAAGTAGCATCCATCCTGCCATGTTATATATGATGCCCTTAATTCACACAAACCAACAAAAACATTTTGAACTATATGTGTTGTAGTGGAGTGAGCATAGAAAGTCAATACCAGGACTAAAGTATGCCAAATTGCAGGGTCTTTATTGCCAGCGGCCACGGAGAACTCGCGTCTCTCCAACCGGTGGCCCTGAAAGGAGGGTGTCAAGACATTTTATACCCATAAAACCACCTCGGGGGTGAGGGTGAGGGGCGGGGGTGGGGGTGGGGGTGAAGGGTTTCAGACATTCCGAGGGCCAGTGGATTCTGTCAATCACCTCCTGGGCAGAGATGAGAATGAGGGGCTCCGGACATTCCAGTGGATTCTGTCAATCACCTCCTGGGCGGAGATGAGGGTGAGAGGCTCCGGACATTCCGAGGGCCAGGGGACTTTGGTCATTCCGATTGTTACTTAAGTGCTTCACAGAAGTCAAGATAAGCATTAGTTTACACATTGCCTGTGTGGGGTGGAAATCACAGACCTTAATTACTTATTACAAGTCGCAGGGGCCAAGATGGCATGGGTTTGGACTGCTTGCCTGTCACATTAGGGGTTACAGAGAGCAGTTTCAACAGAAAGCCGACGTATGGTTGAGGTATACAGTTTTATGGGGCTTTTACCATGTCACAATGTTATATTTAAAAAATAACTTTTGAAAATCCAAA
>CAUYQU010040144.1:0-36050 GCA_963574635.1 Cheracebus regulus | reverse complement strand
GGCTAGTTGTCTATTTTGTTGATCTTTTCAAAAAGACAGCTCAGCTCCTGGATTTATTGATTTTTTGAAGGGTTTTTTTGTGTCTCTATCTCCTTCAGTTCTGCTCTGATCTTAGTTCTTTCTTGTCTTCTGCTAGCTTTTGAGTTTTTTAATCTTGCTTCTCTAGCTCTTTCAATTTTGATGATAGGGTGTCGATTTTAGATCTTTCCTTGCTTCTCATGTGGACATTTATTGCTATAAATTTTCCTTTAGACACTGCTTTAAATGTGTCCCAGAGATTCTGGTATGTTGTGACTTCATTCTTGTTGGTTTCAAAGAACATCCTTATTTCTGCCTTCATTTCATTGTTTATCCAGTCAACATTCAAGAGTTGTTCCGTTTCCATGAAGCTGTTTTGTTCTGCGTTAGTTTCTTAATCTTGAGTTCTAATTTGATTGCATTGTGTTATGTGGTCTGAGAGACTGTTGGTTATGAATTCTATTCTTTTGCATTTTCTGAGGAGTAATTTACTTCTGATTATGTGGTCAGTTTTAGAGTAGGTGTGATGTGGTTCAGAGAAGAATTGTATGTTCTGTAGATTTGGGGTGGAGAATTCTGTAAATGTCTGTTAGGTTTGCTTCGTTCAGGTCTGAGTTCAAGTACTGGATATCTTTGTTAATTTTCTGTCTCATTGATCTGTCTAATATTGACAGTGGGGTGTTAAAGTCTCCCACTATTATTGTGTGGGAGTCTAAGTCTCTTTGTATGCCATTAAGAACTTGCTTTATGTATCTGGGTGCTCGTGTATTGGGTGCATATATATTTAGGATCATTAGCTCTTGTTGCATTGACCCCTTTACCATTATGTAATGCCCTTCTTTGTCTCTTTTGATCTTTGTTGGTTTAAAGTCTATTTTATCAGAGACTATGATTACAACTCCTGCTTTTTTTTTTTTTTTTTTTTTGCTCTCCATTTGCTTGATAAATCTTCCACCAACCCTTTATTTTAAGCCCATATTTATCCTTGTATGTTAAATGGGTTTCTTGGATACAGCACACCAATGGGTTTTGACTTTTTTCCAACTTGCCAGTCTGTGTCTTTTGATTGGGGCATTTAGCCCATTTACATTTAAGGTTAATATTGTTATGTGTGAATTTGATCCTGCCATTTTTATGCTAGCTGGTTGTTTTGCCTGTTAGTTGATGCAGTTTCTTCATTGTGTCAATGTTTTTTACCATTTGGTACATTTTTTGGTGGCTGGTACTGGTTGTTCCTTTCTATGTTTAGTGCTTCTTTCAGGAGCTCTTGTAAAGCAGGCCTGGCGGTGATGAAATCTCTGAGCAATTGCTTGTTTGTAAAGGATTTTATTTCTCCTTTGCTTATGAATCTTAGTTTGGTGGATATAAAATTCTAGATTTAACATTCTTTTCTTTAAGGATGTTGAATATTCACCCCCACTCTCTTCTGGCTTGTAGGATTTCTGCCGAGAGATCTGCTGTGAGTCTGATGGGGTTTCCTCTGGGGGTAACCTGACCTTTCTCTCTGGCTGCCCTTAGCATTTTTTCCTTCATTTCAACCCTGGTGAATATGATGATTATGTGCCTTGGGGTTGCTCTTCTTGAGGAATACCTTTGTGGTGTTCTCTGTATTTCTTGGACTTGAATATTGGCCTGGCTTGCTAGGTTGGGGAAGTTCTCCTGGATAATACCCTGAAGAGTGGTTTTCAGCTTGGATCAATTCTTTCCGTCACATTCAGGTACACCTATCAAATGTAGATTAGGTCTTTTCACATAATCCAATATTTCTTGGGGGAATTGTTCATTTCTTTTTACTCTTCTTTCTCTGTTCTTGCCTTCTCATTTTATTTCATTGAGTTGATTTTCAATCTATGATATCCTTTCTTCTGCTTGGTCTGTTTGGCTATTGAAACTTGTATATGCTTTGCAAAGTTCTCGTTTTGTGTTTTTCAGCTCCATCAGGTCATTTATATTCTTCTCCAATCTGTTTGTTCTAGTTAGCATCCCATCTAACCCTTTTTCAAGTTTCTTAGTTTCTTTGCATTGGGTTAGAGCATGCTCTTTTAGTTCAGAAAAGTTTGTTATTACCCACCTTCTGAAGCCTGTTTCTGTCAATTCATCAGACTCATTCACCATCCTGCCTTGTTCACTTGCTGGTGAGGAGTTGTGATCCCTTGGAGGAGGAGAGGCGTTCTGGTTTTGGGTGTTTTCACCCTTTTGTGCTGGTTTATTCCCATCTTTGTGGATTTATCTACCTGTGGTCTTTGTAGTTGGTGACTTTCGGATGGGGACTCTGGGTGGACATCCTTTTTGTTGATGAAGTTATTTCTTTCTGTTTTTTAGTTTTGCTTCTAACAGTCAGGCCCTTTAGCTGTAGGACTGCTGGAGGTCCACTCCAGACCCTGCTTTCCTGAGGATCACCTGCAGCAGCTGCAGAACAGTAAGGGTTGCTGCCAGTTTCTTCTTCTGTATCTTTGTCCCAGAACAGTACCTGCCAGATGTCAGCCTTAGCTCTCCTTTATGAGGTGTCTCTTTGGATATACAGGGGTTGGGGAGCTGCTTGAGGAGATAGTCTGTCCCTTATAGGTGCTCAAGTGCTGACCTTTGAGCTCTGTTGTTCCATTCAGAGCTGCTGGGCAAGTAAATTTAAATCTGCTGGAGTGGAATTCATAACCACCTTTTTTCCCCAGGTGGTCTGTCCTGGAAAGGTTGCACTTTATTTATAAGTTCCTGATGTGCTGCTGCCTTTTTTCAGAGATACCCTGCCCAGTGACGGTATCTCTAGTCACAGTCTGCCAGCAGAGGTGTTGCTGAGCTGTCGTGGGCTCTGCCCAGCTGCTGTGTGAACTTCCTCGTGGTTTCGTTTATAGAACTACAGTTAGAACTGCCTTGGTAATGGCTGTCTACCTCAGTAATGGCAGACTGCCTCCATAATGGCGGAATTCCTCAGTAATGGAAGACTGCCTCAGTAATGGTGGATGCCCTTCCCCCTACAGAGCTGGATCGTCTCGGGTCCAGCTGTGTTTGCTGTGAAACTCCCAGTCCAGATTGTTTCAGATTGCTGGTCTTTGTAGAGGTGGGACCTGCTGAGCCAGATCGCCTGGCTCCCTGTTTCAGCCTCCTTTTTTTTCAGTTGAATGGGTGACTCTGTCTCCCAGGCATTTCAGGCACCAGTTGAAACAGTGCCCAGATTTGTGTGAGTTTTTGCATGGAGACCTGCTGTGCAGGCTGAAACAGCAGTGCTGGAGACTTTTCTACCTGGGAATCTCCTGGTCTGTGGGCAGTAAAAATTCTTTTGGAAATGCAGTGGTCACTCACACTCTGTGTTCTCACTGGGAACTACACTCCAGAGCTGTTCCTGTTCAGCCATCTGGATCATCTACCTGGAGAAATATCTTGAAAGCCAGACTATGGAGGCCAGATTTTATTAGCAAATAAATTTGAAAGCTGCTCTAGGCTCTCAGACATGAGGTTAGATTTAGAAGAATATTTGGCAATTATTTTGGCATGTAGAATTAGATTGGATTGACAAAATAACAGACTAAAATCAAATTGACCAGCAATATGAGGCTTTTCTCAAATAAAATTTCTTAGATAGATACTTTTCTAGGATGGGGGATAAAGATTTGGAGTCAGAGAAAACTTGGCCCTCTGCTTTCTATTTATGTAATATGAGATTCACCATTAACTCTGTTTCTTCATGTGTTAGAAATAATAGTACCTCCTTAGCTGTGTTATTGTAGGAAGTGTCCATTATATGTGTACAAAACTCATCAGAATGTCTATCACATAGGAAACATTCAATACAATGGTAGCTATCATTTCATTATAAGCCATATTGAAGACATGGTATCCATGAGATTATCTCTGCCAGTCATTGTATGGAAGCACTGTGGAAGATTACAGGAAATCTATGACACAGTCTTTTACCTTCTGCTCAGTCTTGTTAAAAAGATAAGGCAAAAAAAAATCATGAAGAAGTAACTTAATGTGCTGGCAAGAAAAGCCTTAGAATAAGAGATGCCACATGTGCCAAATAAATTGCCACACATGATAGAGATAATAAATGCTATCTATTTTGTCAGTGAGAAGATAATATATTTTCAACCTATTGGGACTTTCTGTTACAACTTTTTAAAATATATCATTATTAATAAGTACCAATGGAGATACTTTCTCAGGCAGAGAAGGTGACAGTTCTAAAATTGCACCTCTTATGTTTTCTTCCTTTAGGTTCATGGCTTTATAGTGTGAGGGGGCAGCGGACTTCATCTTAAAACAAGCAATAGTAATAAAAGTATACAAATTAACTAGTAACTCTCTCCTTCAAATGTTTCTCTTTTTTTCAAGTAGCATATTCCCTGGCTTTATTTAAAAGTCTAGATCCTAACTTCTACTCTACTTTTCACTCTGACTTTGAAACTCAAAACAGAAATGTCAAAGCATAAAGAGCTGATAGCTTCACAGCCAGGACATATGTAATACATAAATAATTATTTCTCATATTATTTATGTATCTGAAAAAATGGCAGTTTCTGACATATATTAGCATCCAAAAACACTCTTCTCTTTTCTTCTTCAGTCATGTGTCTAAAAAACAAATACAGAGCTGGGTGCCATGGCTCACGCATGTCATCCCAGCACTTTGGGAGGCCAAGGCAGGTGGATCACCTGAGGTCAGGAGTTCGAGATCAGCCTGGCCAAATTCTCTCTTGTATGAAAATACAAAAAAATTATCTGGACATGCGCTCAGATTTTGTGATAAGCATCCTGATGTTTTAAAAGTGCTTCCTAGTTGGTGAAAGAGCGGGTGGTCCCCAACCTAACTCTAGCTACATATCCACGACCCCTGAGTGTTGAAGGGTAGTAGAGGATGCCCCTGGACGTCCACTGGATGTGGTGGTGTGCTCCTGTAGTCCCAGCTACTAGAGAGGCTGAGGCAAGAGAATTTCTGGAACACAGGAGGTACACCTGGATTTCTCCTGGTGCTTAGAAACACCTCCTAACTATTTAGGAAGATTGTGCCACTCCAGCCTTGGTGACAGAGTTATGCTCCGTTTCAAAAAAACAAACAGAAAAAACAAATACAAAGTAAAACATACCCCTAAAAAGCATAGATCAGTGTCATGATCTACTTGTATTCTTTTATTTCAATTTATGTAGTGTGGAAAGAGAGTCTCATTAATGAATTTTTATTATGTGTCAACTATGAATAAGGAAAAAGAAGATGAGAATGTGTCTCCATTATGCTATAATTTTGAGTCTCATTAATGAGACTCTCTTTCCACACTACATAAATCTGAGGATAACAGAGACTGCCTGGATGTGACAGGTCAGGAAAACTTTCTTGCTTGACAATCTGGTTTTCTCCTGGTGCTTAGAAACACCTCCAGTAACTGCTAAATAAACTGCACAATGTAACAGAGAAAGGAATACGAATACATGGAATCTTCCTCCAGGTGGTCTAAAGATAATAGAGCCTTTAAAGCACTTGGCAGGAGCTGATCAATTTCCCTACATAGTAAAATTCTGCATTGTTAAAATATGTTCATGTCATTTAGAACTCTGATTGGTCCCCTTTAAAAGAAATCAACTTCTGCGCCTGTCTCCTACCATAATGCTTATTACGCTTTTTTCCCCACGCAAAATTATAGCATAATGGAGACACATTCTCATCTTCTTTTTTCTTATTCATAATTGACACACAAAAATTGTACATACTTACGGGGTACAACATGATGTTTCAAAACATGTATAAGTAGTACCTGATTAAATCAGAGTAATCAGCATTTATCACTTATCATTTCTTTGTGATGAGATCATCCCTAAATGTCTCTCCTAGCTAACTTTAAATATGCGATGCATTGTTGTTAACTCTAATCACCCTACACTACAATAGACTACCAGAACTTATTGCTTCTATCAAATTGCAGCTTCGTATCCATTGACCAAATGCCTACCATCTCCCTTCCCCTCTCCTTCACATCCTCTAGTCACTATTATTCTTCTGCTCTCTACTTCTATGAAAGCAACTTTTTAGATTCCATATGCATGAGATCATGTAACATTTGTCTTTCTGTGTCTGGCTTATTTCACTTAACCTAATGCACCCCAGGCTTGTACATGTTGTCACAAATGACAGAACTTTAATTTTTTAATGGTCGAATAATATTTCATGGTATATATAGAACAAATTTTATTTATTCATTCATCTGTTGATAGACACTTAGGTTGATTCCATATTTTGAATATTGTGAGCAGTGCTGCAATAAATATAGGAGTGCATTTTGAGCCTACTGATTTCATTCTCTTTGGTTATGTACCCACTACTGGGACTGCTGGATGATTTTCCTTTGAGAATGGCAGAGAAATGCCCAACACCCCTTAAGGCAGCTCACATCTCACAGATGTGAAAACAGACCTAGATCAATCCAGAGATGACAGAATGCTGTTGATTGAGCGTGCCCTGATGAAGGCATTGTGCTGGTTTCTTGCACATACCTCGGTCACCTAATCTAATTCTTGAAGTATCCTTGTATAAGAAAGGTATTTTGTCTTTATTTTTATAGATAAGATCACAGCAGCAAGTGACAGGGCTAACATCAAACACAGTTCTACTGATATACACATCTTCTGCTTCATACTGCTTTTATCATGGAAGCTGTTGGCCGCCAAACCCACAATGTGTTTCATTTAGATAAATAATATTTGCCTCCCAGACATTTGCAGCATGCTGCCTGCTTATGCCCTCATGATTTTCCCAAAATTGTTTTTCTTCTAGTGACTATCCAAACCAAAATGCTTAACTTCTTGTCATCACCAAAAGATCATTTTTAGCTTCTTTGCATTTCATTAGGATGAGTTCCTATCTGGTTGCAATTAAATTATGCTCAGCAACAAATAGAACAAAGAAAGTGAAATGTTATTTGTCTTTCCCAGATGTGGGGATATTGAAGCATAAACAGTAACTTAGAAGACCCTTCTTTCGTCTTGCCTGTGCCATAATCCAAACACTTTTACTTTCATTTAAAATTGTTTTACATGGCTACTTTTTTGAAATGTGAAGTTAAATCTTTAAGTTGGAAACTGCCTGAGAAACCTCTGATAGACTACTGCATTGAGCAAGGAAAGCAGATAGAATGCACACAATAATTGTGCCAGTTATCATTATTGACAGGACAATAGAGAAGCCCCAATGAAACAGTTTCATTTCGTGTGTGTGTGTGTGTGTGTGTGTGTGTGCGTGTGTGTGTGTGTTAAATATATACCATTCACCAAGAGCCAGCTGTGTCCCTACACATGTCACATGCTCACATACGTTATCTGATATCCTCACTATTATATGTGTCGTCACTATTTAATATCTGCAGATATTCATATACATTCTCAGAAATCCTCATTAGGAAACTGCAGAGCAGAAGATAAAAGGAGGTTGGGGGTTAAGGCTAAAGAAGACAAACCACACAAATAAAAGTATGTAAGGCATTGATTGGTCTGGTCTTATATGGTAACTTTTATGCCTTTTTTTTTAACTCTGTTTCATTAAGTCAAAAAATGCACTTTTCACATGAAAACAGTTAACCAAAATAATTTAAGTCAGAGGGTAAATAAATTTCATTTGGGAAATCTAAAAAAAAAAAACCTTCCTATATTTTGGATAAGGCATTTTAAAGCAACTCGAGTCATTTTCATCTTCACGGTTTTCATCATGTTTATGTGTTTTGGGTAACTGGGATCTCATTCATGAGTCCTTACTTGAAACTTGGGATTTAGTCAAGGCTGAGTTGAAGTAAAGATCATATAAGTTTCTTTAAATTCTCATTTTTATATATACTTTGCCTAAAGTAGCATTACAGTAAAGAAGGAGGGTTATATTATGAAGGTACTGTTTCAATGTTAGATTTGAGACAACTCAGAAAATTTAGTGGTAAAAAAATGTACTTTTAAAATATTTTGATAGTAAACTTCACTTCTAACACCAACTGAGAAACCCAAATCCAACAAGTTCTGAAGCCTCAGATTAATATTTCTTTTTAATTATCTTTTAATTATTTCTGGAAAATAGTCGGTTGTAACCTCATTCACCATAAGATGTTCATGAGAAGTGGCCACTAGTAGAAAATGTGTCAGAGTAAATAGTCTGTCTCTCATTATGGGAAGACCAAATGTATCAAAGAGAGAATGTCTAAAAGCATTTTAGCTTCAGTTTCAAAGGGAAAAAGTGCGTTTTCCTTTGAGCTACTACTTATTTCTGTTCTAGCAATCCTTTGGAGCATGATATGATGAGGCTTTGTGTCCCTACCAAAATCTCATCTTGAATTGTAATCCCTATAATCTCTATGTGTCCAGGTAGATACCTGGTAGGAGGTGATTGGATCATGGAAGCAGCATGGCCCATGCTGTTCTTGTGATAGTGAGTGAGTTCTCATGAGATCTGGTGGTTTCATAAGTGTCTGACAGTTCATCCTTCACACACTCACTCTCTCTCACCTGCCACCATGTAAAACGTGCCTCTTCCCCTTCCACTGTGATTGTAAGTTTCCTGAGGCCATCCAGCCATGTGGAACTGAGAGTCAATTAAACCTCTTTTCTTCATAAATTACCCAGTCTCAGGCAGTTCTTTGTATCAGTGTTAGAAGAGACTAAAACAGAGCACATCATTGAGAGGCTGCTTTATATGTTCGCTCATCTATTCATTAATTAAATGAGCATTTATTCAGGATATAAAATTATGCTAGACATTTGAAATATAAAGATGAATAAACAAAAGTATCACTCCCAGGAGCTCATGTGGTCTGTTAGTGAAAGTGGTTACATAAATAAGAACAATTAAATGTTACTCTCCATTGTCACACTCTGTTTACTTCATTAGTAATAGTTACAACAACTGAAAATTTTCCAGTTTGTTTCTCTCTCCCACTAGAGTTTAAGTACTTTGAGGATGGGGATCTGGCACATTGTAGTCACCATATAAGAATGAAATTAATAGAGTGCTATAACATAGAATAAGAGTTCCTTGCAGAGCAGAACTCTAGGGCCCTTAAATTAAGTCTAGCCAGAGTAGCTCTGGCTGCTCTCTCAATGCTTATTTCTAAAGACATAGCTGTCCTATTCCAGTTTCACTCTCTGGTGCAGTTGGCAAAACTGCCTGAAGTGATCTCTTAAAAACATGATAATGATGACCCGGAGAATTCACTCCAGCCTCCACAGGATGCCTTTCTCATTGTGGACCGCTGAGCTCAGTGGAACCCTGTCAAGGAGCTGGAGCACTGAGCTTAGACTGGAGATTCCAGCTGTGAATCGCAATTCTTTCACTTACTGGAGTGAGCAAATTATCAATCCCTCTGAACCTCAGACTTCTATGAAAAGAATTGAAATATCTTTCCTCATAAAGTGGGTATTTGTAAAATACTTTGAATTTAATATGTGTTAGTTGAATCCACATATGGAACACTAATATTTATAACTTATTATCCTATTTTCTGAGACTTTAATCCCTTATAAGTCATTCCTCCAACTGCTTGACAGAATTCAGACCTTATGGCTTTTGTCTGCCTGCATTGCTGTTGCCGGATGTTAGTGAAGGGATTTGAAGTCCTCCTTCAGCCAAAGGGGAACTGCACAGTATTTGTGTGTATGACCTGGAAGCTCCAGGAAAGTGTGGGATGCAGGCTACCAGTCGCAGCCTCCTGAGACTGTTGGTGGTGCTTCTGATATGAGTCATAAACTCCTGCATCTGTGGCAGCTCTGAACTCCCCAAGCACCAAAGGTAATAATAAAAACAAAAGCAGATATAATGGAAACTTTGGGTTAAATTTAGTGATAATCTGAGAAGAGTACTTCATTGTGGAAGTTATGGAAAGCATTTTGTTTGTTTTCAGGGCTACTTTATAAAATTAATTGTGGAAGAAACAGTGGAAGTTATTAATGAGAAAGATCAAGCTAAATGCTGACTATATTTCTCTCCATTTGATGTCATTGACTTACACTAATTTGCTATAAAAAAAAAAATCCAAGTTGAAGGCTTGAAAGACCTTTTTCTGCCAAGCTTCTTAACTTCCTTTGTGGACGGCAAAGGATGATTTTATTGATTTCCTGTTTATAAACCATTCATTTGTGTCTAGAAAAGATAGCGTGTGATAGTGGATCTAGCCACTTCCAACACAAGTACAGTCATGTCTCACTTAACAATGAGAATTCATTCTGAGAAATGCATGATTAGGCAATTTTGTCATTGCATAGAGTGTGCTTACACAAACCTAGATGGTGTAGCCTATTACACACCTAGGCTATATGATATAGCCCATTGCCGCACTGGAAATATAAAACCTATTGTATGAGTAACACAGGCAATTGTAACACAATGGCAAGTAAGAGAAAAGGTATAGGAAAAATGTGGTATAAAAGATAAAAAATGGTAGACCTATGTAGGGCATGTACCATGAATACAGCTTGCAGGACTGGAAGTTGTTCTGGGTGAGCCAGAGAGTGGTGAGTGAATGTTTAGGCCCAGGGCTTTATACACACTTTACATTTTGGCTACATTAAATTTTTTAAAAATTTTTTCTTCAATAATAAATTAACCTTAGCTAATTATAACTTTTTACTTTATAAATAAATGATCATTGTTTAAACTTTGGACTATTTTGTAATAACACTTAGCTTAAAACACACATTGTACAGCTGTACAAAAATATTTTCTTCATGTTATTCTATATATATTTTTTTCATTTTACTCCTTTATTTTTATTTTCAAAGAGTTTTGTTAAAACAAAGACATGAGCACATACATTAGCCTAGGCCTACCCAGGGTCAGGATCATCAGATCTTCCACCTCCACGTCTTGTCTTGCTGAAAGGTCTACAATGTCACTAGGCAGTATAAATGTTTAGTTTAATTATAATCTTATGGGACCATCATCATACATGTGGTCTGTTGTTGACCAAAGCGTCATTATGCAATGCATGAGTGTTCTTTATTTTAAAAAGTGGTCCTGAGACAAGTCACATAGCCATTTTTAAAACTCATTTGCTTCCAGCACCAAAATAGAATACTCTTTATGCTTGATATATTTTCAGCAAAATAAACCTGCACTTATGTTTTCCTTCTCAAATGATGTCTTTTGTGTAAGAAGTTAGTATTCAGGTCTAGTTTGCAAGAGCAATCTAGTCTCCAAATACCTTTATTCTCTGAAGTGAATCTATGTATTTTATATATTCCTCTATGATATTGAACAGGTTAATTGATCTCTCTGATCCTGCATTTCCTAGTAGATTTTTTGTGCAGATTAAATATACAGTATACCTAAAAGGCATAGCATATGCAATACAGTATATGTAGAAGGCATAGCATAAGTATGTTCCAAGGAGACTCTGTGGCAAGGATTATGGAGCAAGTGATAGACTGAGCAAGTGTTCCCAGGAGAAAGAAGTAACAGAGTGTAGGGAGAAGTCAAGCAAGGATATAATTTCAAGTACAGTCCCAAACTCAGAGTGATCCTGCAGAGAGCAAATATCTTGTGCAAATTATGCTCCTGATTTTGCTTGACTTAAGGCAAGAGAGCTAGGCTGTCTTCCTCCCTCAACTCATCAATCTAGCTACAAGATATTGTGAAGCTGCAAACTCTCAAGCACTTTCCACTCTGTGCATCTTGGACACAGGGGTTCCATCAATACAGGGCCATCTTTGCTCCCTAGTTGAGCCACAGATGCAGGCCATTAGATGAAGAAAAAGCTTAGCAAGGCAGCAAGAGGTGCTAGAAAATGTAAACAGGAACCCAAGCGAGTATGAGCTGAGCACCAACAATGCCCACTACAATCATACGTTATAAAGCCTCAATGAATATGAGTTTCCTTTCCTTTCTTTTCCTAAACAATCTCCACTCTGTCATATATATTGGTTCCTAGTTAATGAAGACTCAAGGTAAAAAAATGGCATACTTTTTGGTTTTCCAATGGCTAGACATCGCCAGCAAAAGAACAGAAAATCAAACACCACATGTTCTCACTCATAGGTGGGTGTTGAACAACGAGAACACATGGACACAGAGAGGGGAGCATCCACACTGGGGTCTGTGGAGGGGAACTAAGGGAGGGACAGCAGGGGGTGAGGAGTTGGGGAGGGATAACATGGGGAGAAATGCCAGATATAGGTGATGGGGTGGAAGGCAGCAAACCACATTGCCATGTATGTACCTATGCAACAATTTTGCATGTTCTTCACATGTACCCCAAAACCTAAAACGCAATAAAATATATATTAAAAAAATTTGCTAGGCCCAAAGGAATATGACTGAGTCATAACTTGTGAAATAAGCCTGTTATGTATTTGTAGTTTGCTATAAATCTCAGAGCCACATAGGAGTGGTAGGACAAAAATAACAAAGATAACAATTGCTTATTATTGCTATAGAGAACAATGGTGATTTCAACCACTCTACTTTTTTTCATTTGAATGATTAGTAGGATGTCATATTCTAATCCTAAAATATTTTAATATATATTAAAATTAGCTTTGGAAATTGCAGGCAATGCCAAATTAGAAACTAGCAGTTCTGACAAAATCATCAGAAGCAACTGTTCTTCAGTGTATTTAAGCTTAAAAACAAGAACCAGCTAGCAATTTAGATAAGAAATGAAGCTTGGTGCTCTCACACAAAACATTGCATCCCAGGATCTTTTAGCAACTGCTAGGCTGGACTCATGTCCATTAAAAGCAAATGTAGTTGAGAGGCAAGGATAAGAGAAGGAAATTGCTTTGGATCCTTATTGGGTTGTCTTATTGATCATGCTGGACAGTACAGTGCTGTCACGTAGGCATCCAGCTCAGGGCTCTGCAAAACTGACAGTGAGAAAGAACTGTCCAGTGATCCATACCCTAGGGGGCAGGACAGCTGTCCAGCAATGTATGTTTCTGCAGGTGTAAACCATGTCTGAAAGCACCACGTTACCTAATTCCAAGAACTGTCACTCAAGCGGAAGAAAATATTTCCCCAAGCTGTGTTTACTGGGCTAAGTTTTAGGAAGCGACATTTACTTTTAATTCATTCAGTAACTCTTCTCCGTGGCATGTAATCTCCACAAACACTTAGGATAACAGATGGAACTTACAGTATGCCTTGAAAATTAATAGGCCCCTTTATTGGTGACTGACAGAGGAAAACCATCACTTCAACTAAAGATTTCTCAGTCTGTCACCCAGAACTCAACTTTGGGACGCATCACAGGCTACCATGCTAAGGAAGACCAGGGGAAAGGCAAGGGTGCCCCAATCATAGGGCGTTAGAGACCTCGGCTGAGGCTAAAGGCCATTCTAATTTCATTCACTCTTCATTGGAAAGGAGAAACGAAACAGAAAGAACACAAGGAGCCCAGAGAGAACAGTTTCAATCCAGCTTGGGTTATTTAAGAGGCAAACTGCACCCTTCCATACAGCTAAAGCCTGCAGGCTTATTTGTTTTCAATACTGATCTATAAACAAATACCAGTGATTCTCTTGATGAAGCTTCA
Organism: Cheracebus regulus; assembly: GCA_963574635.1. NCBI lineage: Eukaryota > Metazoa > Chordata > Mammalia > Primates > Pitheciidae > Cheracebus > Cheracebus regulus. The sequence goes on along the minus strand of CAUYQU010040144.1, from coordinate 22,545 downwards.
GGGTTACACATAATTCACTTTGGTTCTGTTGTATGCCAGAATTCTAGGGTTTAGGGGAAAGGAACTCTTCAGTAAGTGTGCACTGAATCCTAATAATGAGATGTAAAAATTTCTTTCTTTTGTCCTCTGCCAACTGCTTAGGTTTTATACTTAAAACAGATTTCTCAATGTCTCTCTCTTTTTTGTTTGTGCTATAGTCCTTTTTGCAAATATTTAAAATACTAATTACTTGGAAAATCAAATAGAATTATATTTGTTTATCATGTAATTATGTGTGTATAACACTTGCAACACATACACAAAAATTCTTTTTAACATAAATTCACTAGCTTTTGCCAGAGAGACCATATGTGGTTTTCTTCAGAACCTGCACAATGAGTACAAATCAATATTTTCCAGTTTGTGGTTTTCATATAAGCAGAATGCCTGCTTATTGCTATAAATAGTTTTCCAACTATTGGAAATAGTTGCTAGAAGTAGTTTTCCAACATTACTATTAAAATCCATATTATTGGCCCAATATTTAAATCAAATGACAGTGGCTTCAAAATTCTTCTTTTTTTAAGATGAAGTCTCACTCTGTTGCCCAGGCTGGAATGCAGGGGCACAATCTTGGCTCACTGTAACCTCTGCCTCCCAGGTTCAAGAGATTCTCCTGCCTCAACCTCCCGAGTAGCTGGGACTACAGGCATATGCCACCATGCCCAGCTAATTTTTTTGTATTTTTGTTAGAGATGGGGTTTCATCATGTTGGCCAGGCTGGTCTCAAACTCTTGACTTTGTGATCCACTCACCTCGGCCTCCCAAAGTTCTGGGAATACAGGCATGAGCCACCACATCCTGCCCAAAATTCTTCTTTTTATAGAAGAATTTGTATAGAGAGTATCTATAATCATAGCCTCAATCATTCATTCAGTAAATTTTTATCACGTACCTACCATACCTAATAAATGTTTGATATGAATATTATCGGGCTTTTCTGAATTCCATGACTGGAATTTTCTGACTCTATCCTTCTTTAAGAGAATTAGCTATAAAAGTAATGTGAGGATATAACACAAAGAGTATGTATGCCCCTAAGGCCAAGATGCAACAGACCGATGGATATTGACTAAAGGTTTCCTTTTATCCTTAAAGGGCTGAGTTCTCAATAAACAGCTCTTCTTGACTTTTGAAGAGTTTACTTATTAATGATGGTCAAAATTCTAAACTGATGGCTATTCCTTGTAAATGAAAAACATATGAAGAATTTCCTACTCTTCTATCAAATGTAGCTGTAAAATATATCTAGAATAAAAAGTTTTCATGCTTGTTTTGTGGAGATCGGAGAGATACTGAAAGGGAGAAAGACAGGAATGAGTTCTTATTTGGAATGTATCAAAGCCTACTTGTAGAAAATTTAAAATCTTAAGATTAAAATAATTTAAGATCTCAGTTGCCCAGTGGTTTAAATTTTATTAATTTGTTTTATTAGTAGTAGTAGTAAAACACTTTCTTCCATAGAAAGCCGCCTAAACACCTAATATGTAAAAGAATAAAATCGAGTTTCTCCAGTTCAAAGAGGAGAGAGGAGAGCAGGGAGAGTATAGAAACTTTATACCTTGTTCCTGTCCTTCCTTTGCTTTTACCTCAGAGGTAGGGAGGTGAGTCTCTGCAGAATCTATTTTCTTAAACTCTTACCTGATGCAAAATTTCTGAACAGCATCATTAGTGGTGGTTGCTCAATTTCTGCTTGATTACATCTAATGACAAGGAGCTCACTGCTTCACAAGCCAGCCTGTATCACCTTTCCACAACTCTAAGATAGTTGTCAAGGTTTCCTGAACGATCATTAATTACAAATCACTATCCCAGGAGAGATTTCCAATACAAATGGGATAAAAAATAATGTTTGACCATGTTTACTCATTTTCAGCTCACAAAACTCACTAGAAGCTCAAGCATGAGGCAGCAATTTTTTTTTCTAGGATTTTCTGGGATCCCTAAAACAGGTTCAGGAAGTTTTCTGAAAAGTTTATACAAAGAAATGTATTCCTTAAATCAAGAATGCCAGATTCAACCTCAAAAGAATGTTTGTTCTGAGTCATAAGTCCTTTGAAAAGGCTTGGTATTAGAGGGGTTATAACAAAAATGCCAATAACAGACCCTTAGCAAGCAAACTTGTGCAGAAAGGTTGATTGTTCAAGAGGAAAGTACATTCCAAATGCAATATTTATATATTCTCCAGACAACACCCCCATTGGGTATTGACTCTTCTCAACCTCTAAGCCCAGCGCAAACACAACACAAAACATTCCATGTCAAGTAGAAGCCACTCGGGCTCATATAAGAAAGAAACAGAAAAGCTTTCTTTATCCTTTGTTTCTTTGAGAAGCTGTGTGAGTAAGAAATATCTTCAAAGTTTCCAGGAGAACAGTTAGACAGAGAATACAAGCAATGTTTGAAATGTTCCTGTCATTCTTCATCTGCCAAGTGTTGATGTGAGGGCCTTCGAGGCTGTTCTCTGTGTGCAGCACTGGGAATGTCTAATGGCTTTGTTGCCTGTTCATGTAAATAATTTCGTTGGAACACACAGCCACGCTCATTCATTTACATATTGTCTTTTGTGTTACAATGCAGAATTGAGAAATTGCAACAAATAACTTACAACTTGAAATTCCTTAAATATTTTCTATCAAGCACTTTATAGAAAAGGTTCACTTTAGAAGTTGTTATGAAGAGAATTCAGCATAAAATGGAAAGCCAGCCATGTAGAGTTGGCCGGAGGGACTAGACTACATAACTCGGGTTTATATAAAGTTAGCTTTCCAATGGATCCTAAAACTCATTTAGCCCAAGGCATTTCATTTTCCATTTGAGGAAACTGAAGCCAAGAATGAGAGCAGATGAGCTCACAGCCAAGCCAATGGGATATTGTACAGTGGAGAGAAGCCTTCTTTGCATGTGTAACAACAAAAAGACACATCTCTATGTCCTTTAGATCAAAACGCACCCAGAAATTTGAATTTTCCAGAATGTTACTGTATAACAGCATTTAGTCTCTTATCTGTTTTATCGATCTGAATTCACAAAAGTAAAAAGATAGCAATCAAACAATATAAGCAACTGAAGAATAGAAATTGACTCTGTGATTTGTAAATTATTTAACATCCCTCCAAACATTAATTTACCAAATGTAAAATGGGTACAAAAATGGCCTGGAGTGGTGGCTTACACCTGTAATCCCAGCACTTTGCGGGGCTAAGACAGGCGAATCATGAGGTTAGGAGTTCGAGACCATCCTGGCCAACATGGTGAAACTCCGTCTCTACTAAAATACAAAAAAAAAAAAAAGAAATTAGCCCGGTGTGGTGGCATGCACCTGTAGTCCCAGCTACTCAGGAGGCTGAGGCAGGGAAGTCACTTGAACCTGGGAGGCAGAGGTTGCCATGAGCCAAGATCACACCACTGTACTCTAACCTGATGACAAAGTGAGACTCCGTCTCAAAAAGAAAAAAAAAATGGGTACAAAAATAGAAGCTACTATTTCATAAATGAAAGATGTCTGGCACAGAGTGAGGATTCAATGAATCTCAATTAAAAATTTAACAAGTATTTCATTAAGGCATGCAAGACTCTATGACAAGCATGTATGTGCAAGAAGTTTGGGGAGTAATTCCATAAAGCCATGTGAAGTGAGAACAGGGAACAAGCAAGAGAGGAAAGCTAAGGAAGATTGTATGGTCATGGGAGGCATAGTCTCTGGAGTACCCTCTTGGAGACCAGGTAGAAGGTGGAAGCTGACCCTAAAATGGACAATTCCTATCTCTTGTTGGATAAGAGTTGCTTCTATGCCATGCCCTCCTCTGGGCCTAGGGAACACCCTGAAGCAGAGACGGGGACAGCTGTAGCTCTGAATGAGACTGTCTTTGATGGCTTCCAGGATGGGTCATTGAAACATGGTTAGGACATCATATTTTTGCTACAGTAAACAAATACACTAATCATACTGAAATTCTATTTATCCTAGTGCAGCTACACAAATTCTAACCTGCAAACATATCAATTCAGTAGTCATTATGAACTGTGCACTTCACTGAGCTTCTGAAGATTCTATCAAAGTCTGGTAATTTATTGTTATTATTAGTGTTATTATGAGTAATAATGATGATGATGATAAAAGCAATCTACAAAAGTCCTGAACATTTCTAGTTAAACAAAACATTTCTGAAGTCAGTCAATGTAGTATGGTTTGATTAAAATTAAGAAACAGTTTGTTAAATGCCTTAGATCCATGGTCCCCAATATTTTTGGCACCAGAGACCAATTTCATGGAAGACAATGTTTCCATGGATACAGGGAGCAGGGAATGGTTTTGGAATGATTCAAGCACATTACATTTGTTGTGTACTTTATTTCCATTTTTATTACATAGTAACATATAATGAAATACACCATATGTAGAATGAGTGGGAGCTTGTTTTCCTGCCACTAGATAGTCCCATCTGCTGTACAACTCACCATAATGTAGAATGAGTGGGAGCTTTTTTTCTTGCCACTAGATATTCCCATCTGAGGGAGACAGTGACAGATCATCAGGCATTAGATTCTCATAGGGAGCACACAACCTAGATCCCTTGCATGCACAATTCATAATAGGGTTCATGCTCCTAAGAGAATGTAATGCGGCCGCTTATGTGATGGGAGGCGGAGCTCAGGCAGTAACGCAAGCAGTGGGAAACTGCTGTAAATACAGATGAAGCTTTGCTCACTCACCTGCCACTCACCTCCTTCTGTGCAGCACAGTTTCTAACAGGCCACCAACAGGTTCTGATCTATGGCCCGGGGGTTGGGGACCCCTGCCTTAAATCATAAAGAGAGTCTCCAACTGAACTGTTCTCAAAAATACCTCTAAGTTTTGTTTTTATTGAGAGAACTCAATATTGAGTGTTTTAGACATAGAAGAAACTGTGTAAACTATTGAGACTGAGGGTTTTGTTTGCTTGTTTGGTGTTGTTGTATAATAGGGATTCACGTAAAACACCAATGGAAATAGTGGCATGGAAAAAGTCATTATTTTATTACATTAAGTCAAAGGCCTCTGTGCAATCAAAGGATCTCAAGTTGATGTAGGAGCATAAAGGGAATGGATACCTCCAACCATCTCACTAAGTGCCTCTGGGAATCATGTTTACTTTTCACTCCTTTATTAGAATACATTGGATTAGGAACATGTTAATTCAAGGAGGCTCTATGATGTAGTGGAGTGAATAAGACATATTGGAAGCCAGAGGAATATGGAAGCCAGATATATGGGGGAGGGAACTATACTGGACCACTCAGCTTCCGTAATGATGCTCAGGAATCGGTGTAAATACATGTGATACTGAGAGCAACCTCATTTAAAGAGTCAAGTAGAGTCCAACAATAGAGGCCCAATGGCTACTTCACTCCGCAGTTTCTCTCCAAGGGTGTCCTTGGTGATGGACAACTCTTGGATTTTACAGGACAGAAAGCATTTCCACCCACCTGATTGGCAACCTCTACCTCCCCAAAGTCATTTTAAAGTGCATTTTCATCCATATCCAGTTTTGATAAGATCATTTAATAGTCTATAACTTAGAATTTGCAGCAGCCAATAGAATAGGTTGGCTGTGGGGCACTGGAGAAACTAACAATTACTGCACCATTAGGACAGCATAGAAAGTGTCCTCCATGTTTCAGATATCACTTTTACTGCTCAGAGCAAGCTTATGAGGTAGGATTGGATAAAACAACTCTGCATTCAGGAAACCTAATGTTTGAGAAAAAAATTAAGTCACAGCCCTTGCTCAGCTGTGTGTCCTTGGGTAGATTTCTTAGTGTCTCTGTACTGTGTTCATTTCAATATTGAACTTACCCTCATCTTAGAAAGAAGGTGATCTGATAGATTGATTTAACAAATGTAGGTTTCTCTTAGAAAGGCTGCATTTACACTGTAAACATATAGATAATTAAGTCAAACCTACTCTTGGTAGAATGTTTGTGTCTCAAGTTGGGAAGCATTCTGAAAAAAAAGAGAACTTTGTGTTGCTCTTAAACGGTGACAAAAGGAATATAATTCAATGGTTAACCACTCATGTTCCACACAAGAACACAGGCCTGGTCACTATGGAAATACTTCAATGATGTAGAGTAACATGAAGTTCACTAGATAGTTTAGAATACTTTGGGTTCTTCTAAACTACATTGGTTGGAATGATCTTGCATCCATTATATAGAATCTCTATCCTTCCCAACTTAGACATGGTGAGTTTTTTAAAATTACATCCCATCATTCTGTGCCTGCACTTCTTTTTTTTTTTTTTTAAGAAATAGTCTTGCTCTGTCACTGGGTGCCAGGCTGGAGTGCAATGGTACAATCTTGGCTCACTGCAACCTCTGCTTCTCGAGTTCAAGCAATTCTCCTGCCTCAGCCTCCTGAGTAGCTGGGACGACAGGCATGTGCCAACACACCAAGCTAATTCTTATATCTTAGTAGAGTCCGGGTTTCACCATGTTGGTCAGGGTGGTATTGATCTCTTGACCGCATGATCCGCCCACCTTGGTCTCCCAAAGTGCTGAGATTATAGGCCTGAGCTACCGCACCCGGCCCTATGCCTGCTTTTCTTACAACATCTTGCTTTCGTTGGTTTCCATATCATTTTTCCCCACCAGATTGTGTGCTCCTCTGTTTTATGAATTTTGCTATCACTGGCATCTAGCAGTCATGTAACACATATTAGAAGGTACTAAAGATTTTGCTTAATAATTTATACCAGGATGGAAGGAAAGAAGAGAGTGTGGGAGGGAATGGATACCTCCAACCATCTCACTAACTGCCTCTGGGAATCAGATTTACTTTTCACTCCTTTATTAGAATACACTGGATTAGGAACATGTTAATTCAAGGAGGCTCTATGATATAGTGGAGTGAAGAAAACATATTGGAAGCCAGAGGAATATGGAAGCTGGATTATGTAAGGTCTTGTGTTCAATATTAAGTACTTTGAGCAAGAAAAAATCAGAGGCTGTTGGAGAGTTTTGAGTAGAGAGGGAACATGATCTGACTTCTATTTTAAAAGGTTCATTCTACTGCATTGAAAATAGACTGTAGTGGGTGGGCCAAGTATAGAAGCAAGTAGACCTGTTAGAAGCTATTACAGAAATTCAGGCTAGGAAAGATGGCATCTCTGATCAGAACAGTGGCAATGGAGGTGGAAGGGAGAGATGGTGGGGTTCTGGATATGTTCTGAAGGTAGAGGCAACACTGTTGCTAATGGAGGATCCCAGTGGTATTGGATTGAATGACTGAAAAGATAGCACTTTCATCAATTGAAATGGGAAAACTGAGTAGATCTACTTAAGGGGAAGTCAAGAATTCAGTTAAGGATGCAGTGATTGTGAGATGTCTGTTAGAAATGCAAGTGGGGATGTTGAGAAAGTAATTAATTATTTGTCTGGAGTTTGAGAGGTTTGGGCTAGAAATATAAGCTATTACTTGTCATCATTTTAAATTATTTAGAGCCATGAGGTTGGATAAGATTTATTTTTCAAAAAAGAAGAGTGAATATCCATAAATAAGAGAACTGAGCCCTGAGACATTCTAACAAAATTAGAAAAATGGCCCTTTCCCTTGTGAATTAATGTTTTTTCTACTTCTGTTCTTCAAAGGGGAAACTAGATTTTCGCAATTAAAAGAAAAGAACAATAGAAGTCTTATTCAGCATTGGGATGATTTGATGGCGAATGCAAGAAAATTACATATATTTTCATATTGTGTATTTTTATATTATATATATTTATAATATAACACACATTATATATATTATAAATCTCAAAATCATGCACCTATCACTGTCAGAGAAGAGCTTCTGCAGTCACATCTCCTCTGTCCCTGACTCTCCGGCCTTTCTTCTTTTCCCTCACCCCTGTATCTAATCTAATGCCAAATGCTACTGATTTAACCCAGAGCTGAAAAAGGTTTTCTCAAAGCACGAGAGAGTAAGCATATAAGACTTCATGGTCCATACAGTCTCTGTTCCAACTAGTCTCCTCTGCTGTTGTAACCATAGGCAATACATAACAAACAGGTGTGGCCATGTGCCAATAAAACTTTATTTACAATGACAGCCAACCCACCGGCCATACTTCGCTGACCCCTGATTAAACCTTTCAGCTCAATTTCTCTTAGTCTACCTCCATTACCAACATCTTAGTCTAATTAATCATCAGCTCTGTGTCAAACTGTTCAAAGAACTCTTAGTTATAGTCTGACTTAAACCCTTCAGAAATGCTTTTATAACAGAGACAAAACCCCCAGATGACCCATACATTTGTCAGATCTCCTGCCCCATGCCAGATTGGTTGTGTTCCATGTTCCAGACACACTCACCTATGAGTGGCCATCCTTACCTCTACCCCACATGCTGTTTCATCTTCCTAGTCTGCCTTTCCCCAGGTTTCACCTGTCAGCCATTGTCCTTGCAGGAAAGAGAAGGGTATATCCCAATCAAATTCTAAAAATAAATGAATGACTGTTACCATGGACCCTGTTATACTTTATTGTTTTGTTCTTTGTGGGGCACTATCTCGCTCTGTCCCCCAGGCTGGAGTGCAGTGGCATGATCTCAGCTCATTGCAACCTCAGTCTCCTGAGCTCAAACAGTCCTCCCATCTCAGCCTCCTGAGTAGCTGGGACTAGAGGCTCATCCCACCATACCTGGCTAATTTTTATATTTTTGTTGAGAAGGGATTTTACCTTGTTGCCCCGGCTGATCTCAAACTCTAGGTTCAAGTAAGCAACCTAACTTGGTGTCCCAAAGTGCTGGGATTACAGGTGTGAGCCAATGCACCAGGCCAACCCATGGACCCTTTACACTCAAGCTATCCAAATACTAACAATAACAAGAGCTATCGTAACAAGAGCTGGAACCATGAAGAGAACATGGCCAGAGCTGCTGGAGATGTACAGGCTTCTCTGAGACTAGAAAGCCGTAATTGGCAGGAGGCAGAGGAAACAATGTCTAGATCTCGGTCTCTTTCTGCTGTCTGCTCTGGTACTGGTACCTGCCATTGGTCATATATGACCAGAAACCAGAAGACAAGGGATCCTAAGAAGTCAGGTTGCCTCTTTATGGGTTATTATAGCAACGTTGTCCTTTACTATAAACTTCATGATGGTATAAAAATCTTGAAAAAAAAAAAAAACTTGTTTTTATTTTCAAGACCATTAGGCTAATATTTCTCTCTCTTAGACTCTGTGTTCCATGATGTCAAAGACTGTGCCACTTTTATTTACATTAAATCACTGAAACCTACTCTAGGCCTGGCATACTGAAAGAATTCAGTAAATAGTTATTAAATCATTAAAAGAAATTTAAAAAATCAATATCAATGAGTGACCTTTATGCAGTTGCAGTTTACTCTCTCTCTCTCCCTCCCTCTCCCTCAGTCGTTTTTACCACATGCACCATAATGGCATCCATTTGGCTTCTGGCAGCAATTTGTTTGTCTCTCTAAGTCTCTTGCTAAATACCTGGACTAAGAACAGAATTTGGCTCCAACTGCTTTGACAAGTGGCCCATCCTTACACAGGTTTCTTAACTCTTCCCTCTACTCAGCGTGGTTCATCTCCTAAGTTCTGACTACCTAAGCAGGCACCTGAGATGGACCCACCTTCTCTCTTCTTCCTCCTCTACCTCACATGTGTGAGGGGCCAGACATACCCTAAATGACGAATCATAAACTGTGACCGTTAGCAGTTTAAGTGGTGCTGACCATATGACTTCAGCATGTTAAAATCTTACATTTTTCTTGCCTTGGGAAATGGTTGATATTGTTAACTTAAAGTAAAAGTTTCTTTGAGCTGTTAAATCTCCTCTCAAGTTCTATGTGGTCTCATAGCCTCATTCTATTTTAACGTAGTTCAATAAGCTCTACATATTTAAACAAATAAACATATCTCATAAATGATCACTTCTCTCTTTTAAAATTTGTAAAATTAACAAATGAAAAAAATTTGATGAAGGGTTGGACACTTTAAGAAAATTACATACTTGATCCAAAAATACATTTTTCTAAGATTTGAGATAGAATTATTTTCTCATTGGGGTAAAGCCAATACTTATGGAATCTATTACAAAAAGCAGAACATACAGCCCTGTGTTAAGTATCTTGACATTCACTAAATGTCAGCGCAGAGTTGAAATTTTGAAGAGACCATTAAAGTAAACTTTCTGCTCGGCCTAAGTATAGCAAATTAGTACAGATAATAATAGACTTATTGCTGGGTGTTTAGTGACAATTTTAGAAAAGTTTCATTGGAAATATACACATATGAAAATGTAAGCTTTAAAAATCTTTCTGTAAACTCTACTATCTGGCAGATTAAATCAGATATTTTAGTTGTTGGGGGATGACTATAAATGCTATTCAAGGTTTGCCAAAATTCCAAGAATAAAATGACTTCATAAAACATGGTACTAAATATAATCAAACATTATGGTTTGGAAGGAACTGCAGAGTCATGCCTGATTCCCATGTCAGCCTCATAAACATGAATTGCCTTGAACTAGAGAATGGGGTAAAGAGCAGTGACTAATACTGACTGATATTCAAAAACTCATTGTACTCGTTAATGATGTCACAAGAAAAAAAGCATTACTTTACTTGGTTTCAAATTATATTAAATTGCATAATTTTATCACTAAAATAAATTTGTTAAATTGTATCAGTAAGATAAATGAATTAAAATTGTGCAACAGAAACCATGATATAATCACTTACTTTCTAGATCATGGGATAACTCTTTAACTGTGGAATTACTAGAAGACTTTCCGAAGCCCTTTCCCTTCCCCAGCAACAGTGTATAAGGGTTCCAATTTCTTTGCATGCTTCCCGGTACTTGTTCTTCTAGGCTTTTGATTATAGTTACCTGCTGAGTGTGAAGTGCCATCTCATTGTGATTTTTCATTTTTCTTTTTTTGAGACAGTCTCGCTCTGTCGCCCAGACTGGAGTGCAGTGGCACAATCATAGCTCACTGCAACCTCAAAATCCTGGGTTCAAGTGATCCTCCTGCCTTAACCTCCTGAGTAGCTAGACCATGCCTGACTACCTTTTTAATTTTTTTGTAGAGATAGGGTCTCAAATTCCTGGCCTCAAGCAATCCTCCTACCTGAGCCTCCCAAAGCACTAGGATCACAGGCTTGAGCCACTGTGCTTGGCTCTCATCATGATTTAATTTTCATTTTCCTAAAGGATTTAAGCTGTTGAGCATCTTTGTATGTGCATATTGGTCATTTGCATGTTTTTTGAAGAAATTTATATTCAGATCCTTTCTTAATTTTTCAATTGAGTGATTTTTCTTTTGATTATTGAATTGTATAAATTCTTTATATATTTTGGATAAAAGTCCCTTATCAGATAAATGGTTTACAAAAATTTTCTCCCATTTTGTGGGTTGTCTTTTTACTTTCTGCTAGTAATTTTTTTAGTTTTGGTTATTATATATTTCAATTCAAGCATTTTCAGATGGTTCTTTCTAAAATAATTTCCTTTTATGCATTCAAAATTTTTTACAAAGATATAGTAATCAAAATGGAATACAGAGACCAGAAATAAATCCACACATATATAGTCAACTAATATTCAACAAAGATGCCAAAAATATGCAATGAGGTAAAGATACAGGCAATAATTTATATATCTTTATTGATATTCTCTCTTTGATAAAACATTGTTGTCGTGGCTTTCTTTATTTCTATAACTATGATTTCATTTAGATCTTTATAATGACTAATAGTTAATGTCTTAATTGTTTTATATTGCCTTTTCTGAGGCGTTCATTTTTTGATTCACATTTTATGGGGTAATTATGGGATAAAAACTTATCCCAGCACTTTGGGAGGCTGAGGTAGGCAGAGTACCTAAGGTCAGAAGTTGGAGACCACCCTGGCCAACATGGTGAAACCTCATCTCTACTAAAAATAGAAAAATTAGCCCTGCATAGTGGCATGCATGCCTCTAGTCCCAGCTTCTCAGGAGGCTGAGGCAGGAGAATCACTTGAACCCAGGAGGCAGAGGTTGCAGTGAACTGAGATCGTGCCACCCTACTCTAGACAGGGCAAGAAAGCAAGAGTCCATCTCAAAAGAAAAAAAAAAACCTTATAGGACTTATAGGATTGCAGTATAAGGCACATTAAATGATGATCAGGATCATTTGAAACCAATAATTTGTGATTCTTAAAGGACAAAGTAAAATTTAGAACTCATTGATAATAACTTTAGTAAGGATTAGATGAATACTTTTTGGACTTCCTTTATTGTATTATTGGGAATATACTATTTCTGGCATACATCAGAAAAGAAATCAAATTTTCTTGCTTATATGTTCTAATTCCAGATTTAAATTCCTGCGGATTTTCATCTCATGCTAAGGGATGACAAAATCAGTGCAAAGGCATCACCTTGTATATAGTCAAAACAGTAAAAATTATCTTGAAAATATTTGAAGTATTAACACACCACCCCCCCACTATTATATGGCTTTGCATCAGCAGATCTTTTTAATAGCATCAAATGAAATGGTTGGATTATGCTTAAAGGTTATGCAATGGGAAAAGATGGGTTTGAGTTTGTTTTTAAGATGCTTACACAGAATAAATGTACATCATCTGTGTGCACAGCTGATATGATTTATGAATTATGAGGTTTTGCTGCATTCTCCTATGGTCAGAAGTGTCATAAGGAAATGTAGAATGACCAAGAAAATTGGAACAGCAATTGAAATTTTTTAAGCAGCTTAAATATACACTCATTTGCTGCATAAGAATCCTTGGGTCAACAGTGAAGTGAATATAATGGTGGTCTCAAGATTTTAACAGAGCTGAAAAATTACTATCACATAGTGAAATTGTAGCCATCGTAACATCATAACTCAGGTGTTTGTGGTGATGTTGGTATGAAAAAAACCAACTGTGCTGCCAGTCTTATCAAAGCATAGCACACACCATTATGCACAATACATAATGTTTGCTAATGATAATACATGACTTTATTACTGGCTTATATATTATACTGTACTTTTCATTATTATTTCGTTATTATTTAGAGACTCCATCTCTACTTATTTTTTCAAAAGGCAGGTAACTTTAAAATAGCCTCAGGTAGGCCCTTCAGGATGTCTTCCAGAAGAAGGCACTGTCGTTATAGAAGATGACAGCTCCACAGGTGTTATTGCCCCTGAAGACCTTCCAGTGGGACAAGATACGGAGGTGGAAGACCCTGATATTAATGATCCTGACCTGTGTAGGCACAGGCTAATGTTGTGTTTGTGTCTTAGTCGTTAACAATAATTTCTTTTTTAAAAGTAAAAAAAAAAAATAGAAAAAAGCTTGTAGAATGAGACTATAAGGAAAGAAATATTTTTGTACAACTATACAGCGTGTTTGTGTTTTAAGCTAAGTGTTATTACAAGAGTCAAATGTTTTTAAAAAACTAAAAAGTAACAAAGTTGAAGAAAGCTAATTTATTATTGAAGAAAGAAATTTTAAGTTAAATTTAGTGTAACCTCAGTGTACAGTGTTTATTATAAAGTCTTCAATGCCTATAAAGTAGTATTCACTGACCACTCACTTGCTGACTCGTCAAAAGCAACTCCGAGTCCTACAAGCTCCATTCACAGTAAATGTGCTATACAGGTATGTTATTTTTGGACTTTTACATGGTACCTGTACCGTACCTCTTCTGTGTTCACGTATGTGAAAATACACAGATACTTAAAATTGTGTCACAACTTTCTATAGTATTCAATACAGTAACATGCTGTACAGGTTGGTAGCCTGGGAGCAATAAGCCATATCACATCATGTAGGTGTGTAGACAGCTATGCCTTCTAGGTTTGTGGAAGTACACTCTGTGATGTTGATAGAACAACTGAATCTTCTAAGGACATATTTCTCAGAATGCATCCCCCATCATTAAGCAAAACGTGACTCCATTTAACAAGCTTAGCAAGTTTCTATAGAGATTCTCATTCTTGACCTACTCAAATTATTTAGTCTTCAGGAAGACAGTTTGGGAACTCTTCCTCCCAACTTCTCTTTGGCTTTGCTTCTTAACCATACAAGTTCTGTTATGCATTTCTTTAAAATTGTCAATATTCACGCAATCTTTGTATCACCATCTGGAGAAGTGGATCATGATAATAGTTTTAATTTACTTTATAATCTTGATAATGAAAAATAATGCAATGAAAGTTCGAAAACTGGCCAGGCGCGGTGGCTCACACCTGTAATCCCAGCACTTTGGGAGGCCGAGGCAGGCAGATCACGAGGTCAAGAGCTCGAGACCATCCTGGCCAACGTGGTGAAATCCAGTCTTTACTAAAAATACAAAAAAATTAGCCAGGCGTGGTGACGTGTGCCTGTAGTCCCAGCTACTCGGAAGGCTGATGCAGGAGAATTGCTTGAACCCGGGAGGCAGAGGTTGCAGTCAGCCGAGGTTGCACCACTGCCCTCCATCCTGGCGCCTGGTGGCGGAGCGAAGCTCTGTTTCAAAAAAAAAAAAAAGAAGAAGAAGAAGAAAAAAAGAAAGTTTGAAAACTGCCCTGTTTTCTTCTGGATACCAGATTCCTGAAGTAATCTTTTTTAAAAAGCAGGCTCATATAGCTGGAGAATGGCGATGCTGTGAAGCATCTGGAGAAAACTCTGTGTACTCTGAAAGTCATGTCTTTTTAGGGTGGGTACATCATGAAGTTTGTTAAGTCTGGGGTGCAGAGGATGCTTGCCTATCTACAGACAGAAGAGGGAGTATCATCCCAAATAGCCTGTGTTTAAAGTTAAGTGTGCATGTCACTAAAGATGCTTGGCACATCACACTATTTGTTATTTTGTTGATTAATATTTATTGGTGGCATGAGGAGCAGCTTTGGACGATTGTAGGAAGAATTTGTGGATATTGAAGGAACTTGAGCATCCCTAGAGGATAACAATGTAGAGGTACTTGTGTCTTTCTTAGATGATTTAGATAATATGGTAGAAAATATGTTTTGCGAGTAGTCAAGGACGTGGAAGCAGTACATTCTGAACCTGTGGTCTGAGCTACAAAGTTTGTCAATTTAAAAGCTTTTAAGGACTAGGTAAGTATTATAACTGTAGAATGTGACCATGTGTTAGGGATATAAAAAAAAAACATGAAAAACTGTTGAGGCGTGCTTTATTTAAAGGCATTTCTATTCTGATTTTAAAAACACTCTCTGGAAAATCACAGACATCTTCAGGCCAAATGTGTCTCTTAGCTGTCCATTTCTGAATTCTGGTATAGCTTAAATAAATATGCCAGGCTCAGAATCATAGAACTGTCATATTATCAACATGAAGCTGTGCAATCAGACATTCTGCACTTCTTTCCTCTTCCTTTTCAAGCTTATCATATAATTCTACTTCATATAGCTATGAGACATACCTCTGATAATAGAACCGCTATATAAATTAATTCTAAATAAATTAATGGCAATGATTTTAGTAAATTGGGAGGATGGTTTTAAAATGACAATTGCCTTATATGTACCAGTGACATTATATATCTCACTGTATTTAATTTGAACAAAATTATATGGTAGATATTATTCCCTATTTTACAGACTAAGGCTCTGTAAAGTCAAGTGACTGGCTCAAAGTTATTCAGGTGGTGCTATGGGCTAAACCGTGTTTCTCTAAAAGTCAAATGTTGAAGTTCTTACTCCCGGTACCTTAAAATGTGACTGTATTTGAAGATGGGGGGTATTTAAAGAGATAATTCCGTTAAAATTAGGTTATTAGGGTGAGCGCCCTAATCCAATATGAATGGAGTCCTGTAAGAATAGAAGGTTTAGAAAGAGACACGCATAGAGGGTAGATGATGTATAGATACAGGGAGAAGATCACAATGTGTAAGCCAAGGAGAGAAGCCTTAGAAGAAATCAACCCTGGCTGGGCATGGTGGCTTACGCCTGTAATCCCAGCACTTTGGGAGGCTGAGGTGGGCGGATCATGAGGTCAAGAGATCGAGACCATCCTGGCCAACACGGTAAAACCCCATCTCTACTAAAAAGATAAAAAAATTAGCCAGGCATGGTGACACGCGCCTGTGAGCCCAGCTACTCGGGAGGCTGAAGCAGAAGAATCGCTTGCACCCAGGAGGCGGAGATTGCAGTGAGCTGAGACTGAGCCATTGCACTCCAGCCTGGTGATAGAGCAAGACTCCGTCTAAAAAAAAAAAAACAGAAATCAACCCTATGGACACTTATTAAACTAGGATTTTTAGCTGCTAGAAGAGTGAGAAAATAGATTTCTCTGGTGTAAGCCACCCGATCTGTGGTATTTTGTTATGGCAACCCTAATAAACTAATACAACTAAGTAATTCAGAAATTCGACTCAACACTGTCTGAAATCAGAACTCACTCTATCCAAACTCTCATAGATAAATTCAGCTTTAAATATCTCTGACATTTATGTAGTTCTCACTAATACTTTTTATGTTAGTTCAGGCATCCCAAGAAGTATATCAGCGTTATATATGTAGGGACTTTATTAAGAAAAATGCCTCCAAAAAACGAGGCAAGAAAGAGTGGGAAAGCAATCAATCAAATTATGATGCAGGTGCGATCCCAAGTGAAGGAGAGAGGGAAGGGAGCTGGTGGAAGTGATGTAGTATCAATAGGTTCAGCAATCTTTCAGGGAGCCCTGAAACCAAAATTGGCTAAGAGAGGAGTTCCGTGTTGCCTAGAGATAAGCCTTTCTGCACATCCTCTACAGGTTCACTTATTACCTGAAAGAGTCTGTGGGAGGTGTGGCCTTAGTGCAAACATTCAAGAGTATAGGAGCTGTGACGCAGAGTCAGTTGCCTCCTTGTACTTGAAGATTTGCAAGGCGCAATCTTGTGGACATCTTACCTTCCAATTTTATAACCTTATGAAATAGCTTTGACTTCATAAGGGAAGATGATATGTACCATCTCAGAAGCAGCAAGATCTATTCAACAGATACTTATTGAATATGGTGAGAGCTTGACAACCATCAAGGAGCTAAGGAACAGAAAACGATGATGACAATGAAGAAAAGAGAAAGTTTAGAGAGTAGCTTTTAGAGAGTATGAAAACTTGTTGAGGAATCAGAATTGTCTATGCAGGACCCTAGAGAATAATTCAAGAAGGTAGTCAGTCATATATTCAGATTGATTTCTCAAAGCGTGATTTACATACCATGTAGTACACAAAATGACTTCAGGTGATACATTAGTGAGCTTTTATTGTACTAGTTAGTTATTTATTTTAATGTACTAAAAATATATAAGCAACATGTCTAAACTGATTTGCACTGATCATTATGAGAAATGCAAATCAAAACCACAATGAGATACTATCTCATGCCAGTCAGAGTGGTGATTATTAAAAAGTCAAGAAACAACAGATGTTGATGAGACTGTGGTGAAACAGGAACACTTTTACATAGTTGGTGGGCATATAAATTAGTTCAACCATTGTAGAAGACAGTATGGTCATTCCTCAAAGACCTAGAACTGGAAATACCATTTGGCCCAGGAATCCCATTACCATGTCATACCCAAAGGAATAAAATCATTCTATTATAAAGATACATACACACATATGTTGGTTGCAGCAATATTCACAATAGCAAAGACATGGAATCAAACCAAATGCCCATTTATGATAGACAGGATAAAGAAAATGTAGTACATATATATCATGGGATACTATGCAGCCAAGAAAAGGAATGAATGTTATTTACAGGGACCTGGATGGAATTGGAAGCCATTATCCTCAGCAAACTAACACAGGAACAGACAAACAAACACTGCATGTTCTCACTCACAAGTGAGAACTGATTGATGAGAATACATGGACACACTGAGGGGAACAACACACAATGGGGCCTGTCGGGGGGGTGGAGGAAGGGAGAGCATCAGGATAAATAGCTAATGCATGCTGGGCTTAATACCTAGGTGGTGGGTTGATAGGTGCAGCGAACCACCATGGCACACACTTACCTATGTAAGAAACCTGCACATCCTGCACATGTATCCTGGAACTTAAAATAAGATAATTTCTATTTTATTGACAATATTGCTTTGCATGAAGACGAATTTATTTGAACATTAGAACAGCTAGTCCATGGGTAGAACAAACACTATGAAGATGTGATAAGATTTATCGAAGTTTGGAAAACACTGGTATAATGAATTGTGTGATTCAGATATAACCCTTCTATGGTTTCATAAAATGGTAGAATCAATGGGAAAAGGGGAAAAAAAGGCTGCTATTGAAGTAAAAATGGAAATTAGGCTTCCGGTAGGCACCATTTTGTCTGCCATGTCAAAATAGCATTTTTCTTGAGTTGGGATGAAACTTTGAGATTTCTTACAATTGTAATATTTTATATTTGCAAAAAGCTGCCTCTCATTAGTTTATTCCCTCAGTGTTTGCTGAAAGCCTACTGCATGTTAACTGGGCATGGTAGCTCACACCTGTAATCCCAGTCACTCGTGAGGCTGAGGCAGAAGAATCACTTGAACCCAGAAGGCAAAGTTTGCAGTGAGCCACTGCACTACAGCCTAGGCAACAAAGTGAGTGATACTCCAACTGAAAAAAAAAGAAAACTTACTACATACCAGATATTATGCTCAAAAAATGCAGCTTGTACAAGATTCTGTTCTTTCTTGCAGGAAGCTATCTTATGAGATAGTCAAATCCAGACAATTACAAAACAGTGCATTTGGGAGAAAGGGGATATTTGGAATATTGTCAGCCAGCTAAGCCCTTATCCAGTTTGTAAGGAAGCAGAAAACGGTCCTAGAGAGGCAGTCAGGCATCAGTTTCATATGGACAGACTGCATGATGCAGATGAAGTTTACACAGGTGATGACAGAGCTGCTGGAGCCCGACGTGTGAAGTAGGAAGTGGCATGTAATTTTAATTATTTTTTTCTTTCTGGATGTGTGTGTGTGTGTGTGTGTGTGTATGTATATAGGTATATATACATATATGTATAATATATGTATATTATTTGTGTGTATATAGATTATATATAAATATATTTTTATAAACACGATATGTAGAATAGTGGTTTTATATATATATATAACCTATATATATTGTATGTATATAAAACCTATATATATATGGGTATAGGAAATTGTGAGAAGAAAAAATAGAGTACCATTGTTTCTCACCTGTTCTCTATTATGTTTATATATATACGTGTATTATATACACGTATATATATAATATAGTATATACACGTATATATATAATGAGATCTTGACAACCATCAAGGAGCTAAGGATTATATATTATATTATATATACACATATTTTTCTAACCATGATATATAAAATAGTGGTTATATATATGTATAACCAATATTAGTTATAAGGAATTGTGAGAAGAATAAACAAGTATCATTGTTTCTCATCTGCTCTCTATCTCTCTGCCTCTCCCTATTTATAATATATATAATATATATATATATTTCTAGCATTTCTGCCCATTTTTAAGTGGACAGTTCAGTGGCATTAAGTACATTCACAATGTTGTGCAACAGTCACTCTGTCCATCTCCAGAATGTTTTAATCATCTCAAAATAAAAGTCTAATCATCTCAAACTAAAACTCTGTCCCCAGAGTTCCTTATAATCACTATCCTACTTTCTGTTTCTATAAAGTTGCTTTTTCTAAGATATTTCAAATACATGTAATCTGAGAAAAACTAATAACAACATTTGTCCTTTTGGGTCTGGCTTATTTCATTTAGCATAATGTTTTCAAGGTTCATCAATGTCATAGCATATGTTAGAATTTCATTTTTTTGAAGGCTAAATCACATTCCATTGTATGTATATTATGCCATATTTTGTTCATTCATTTATCAATAGACATTTGGGTTGTTTCCACATTTGGGCTATTGTGAGTAATGCTACTATAAACACTGCTGCACAAATGTCTGAGTCCTTGTTGTTAATTCTTTAGTCATACATGTAAAGGTAGAATTGCTGAGTCAATGGTAATGCTACATTTAATTATCTGAAGCACTACCATACCATTTTCCTTAGTAGCTGCACCACTTTACATTTTAACCAGCAATGCACAGATGTTCCAGTATCCACCCATCCTTGTCAACACTTGATATTTTCCATTTTTGATATCAGCTTTCCTAATATGTGTTTTATAATAACTCATTGTGATTTGATCTGCATTTCCCTAATGAAAACCATGTGATTTTAATTTTTTTTTTCTGAGACAGTTTTGGTCTTGTTGCCTAGGCTGAAGTGCAATGGCACCATCTCCGCTCACTGCAACCTCTACCTCCCAGGTTCAAGCAATTCTTCTGCCTCAGCTTCCTGAGTAGCTGGGATTACAGGCATGTAATCCCATCATGCCAAGCTAATTTTTGTATTTTTAGTAGAGACAGGGTTTCTCCATGTTGATCAGGCTGGTCTCGAAATCCCAACCTCTGGTGATCCATCCACTTCAGCCTCCCAAAGTGCTAGGATTATAAAATTGAGCCACCTTGCCCAACCTTGAATGTTATTCTTTAAGTGATGTAGAAATATTAAAGAATTATTGTTATTGCTTTCCTGTGATCCATTCATAGGGGTATATTTACATTTTAAAAATAAATTTGGATGTTTCACTTAAGGCGAGGTGATGCCAGAAATGGAGAAGATGAGACCCATCTATAAATAGTGTGGGGGGGAATGTGAGAAGAACTTGACAGATTAGATATGATGGGCTTTTAGGGGAAAGGAGAGGTCAAGACACCTCCTAAGTTTGTAGTATGTCTTTCAAGGGGCACTTGGTGGTCCTGTAGGAGAAGGACTTCTTAGATGTGAAGGTAAATCCTTATCATGTGCATTTGAGTATCAGTGAGATAGTCAGACCTAGAAGGAGAAGCAATTATATGATTTTAATAATCCCAAGTCTGAACTGGAGATAAAGATGTAGATGTCAGCAGAATATGGCTGATGACTGTAGGAAGCAGCATGGCTGAGCTCACACAGAGAAAGCGAGGTCTGAGAATGGATTCCTGAGAAACATCAACATTTACCTAAGTTGGGAAGATAAGAAGGAGTCTGTGAAGGCTCAGAGAAATAAAGGGACAATGAAAACAGCAGAGTACTATGGAAGCTGACAAGGAACAGAGTTTCAAGGAATTACTGATTTCACTGCATCAAATGTAACAAGAATTTCTAGAAATATGAGAACTGATTCAAAACAAAGTCTCTATATCTTATACTGGACCCCTGGACTGGGTTCATTCAGCCACATCCTGTATTTAAATTCTAAGCCCAAATTCCAATTTTGGGCACAGAATAGACACATCCACCACAACAGCTTATTCAGTATTCCTCTTTACCTGACATAAATCCTCCTCAGAGAGGCTATATGTTGTGTAAAAGGAAATGAACATCCCTTTGAGGCAAGAGTTGACAGAACTGAGATGCCTTCCAGGATCAAGTGCTGCAGAGGCCTCCATTATGATTCATTCTGAGCCCAAAGGCTTGGCAGTGTGTTCAAGGCTTCTTCTCTTCCGTTGGGATGGAGAAGAACTGGAGAGAGCTAGTTGACCCCATGCCTGGTAACTGAGGGTCAGTGGATCACTGGGAGGAATTTATCCCTGCCTGGAATGCCTTCATGAGCATCAAGCTGTATCCTCTGTGTTCAGTGTCCGGTCAGCATACTTGACAATACTCTCCCTGGCCTCTGGTTCTCACTCTACTTCCCTGAAAGTCTTGACCTCCTAACCTAATTCCTACAATCTTCATTTTTCCTAAAGCTGGACATTGAGGCCACTATTTGTCATATCATCTCAGAGTGGTCTCCTGATAGCCCTGTTGATGTTGAAATATGACTCATCAGGATTCCGTTGCTGCAACTGTGCAACCTCCTCTGATTAGATCCTTTCCTGCTGGCACTAGCCCAGAAGTAGCTGAGTTTACTTTCTACTTATAATTTATCAAAGGACTTCAAGCATTCAATTCTTGACCATTTCATTTCATTCTCGGCTTCACAGTCAGAAGTTTCCTCTGGGCCCGTTGCCTTTGGCCATAATATTACACACCCAAATTACTGTAATTCTTAGGAATACAGTGAATCACATCTTGGAATTAAGGCATTCTGTGCCAGGGTAAATGTGGTGCCTAGAAGGGCTAGATATTACACTGTCATTGCCTGTTAAGATCATGGCATATATCAAACTGGTGATTATCCCATCACCAATAAGACTGTGAGAAATACAGAACAGATGTGTTTTCAAATACTGATACATTTTCTTTTTATTTATTTATTTATTTATTTATTTATTTATTTTTAATTGCATTTTAGGTTTTGGGGTACATGTGAAGAACATGCAAGATTGTTGCATAGGTGCACACATGGCAGTGTGATTTGCTGCCTTCCTCCCCATCACCTATATCTGGCATTTCTCCCCATGCTATCTCTCCCCAACTCCCCACCCACCGTTCCTCCCCTATTTTCCACCCTACAGACC